>JAHKKF010480444.1:0-10926 GCA_019740295.1 Labeo calbasu | reverse complement strand
TATATATTTAAATGTTGTATCAAGAATATCCCTGAGACTTCCAGAGTTTAACATTTTAAAGATATTGTCATAGTAAAAAAATTCTATCGGAAAATAATATGTAGGCTTAACTGTGTTTATTTTAAAAATATAATTTTTTAAAAGTTTTTTTTATGCTCTGTGTAAAAGAGTCGTGAGTGTCAAGTTGAGGGTGCTTGCAGTGTGTAGACTTTATTCACCCTCCTCCTTCCCTCCCTCTTTTCTCTCCTCCTCTCTCTCATCATCAGGAAGCTACTGCGCTCGAGCCTTTTCTAGCGCGTGAGTGAGTTACTGTATTGTACTGTGAATCTCGGGAGGGGGGCTGCAAAAAATCTCCTATTCTTACAGAGGTCCATCCCCCATATTTAAAACATCTTAAGCCAGATTGCTTTCTAACAGGTCACAGGACGTAGATGTCTTTTTGATTCACATATTTATTTTGTTTTTATTTTAGTTTATGGTTTGGTTTTTTTAACACTCCGGGAGGGCAGAAATGGCGGCCAACATGTACCGGGTCGGAGGTATGTCCGTCTATATTCTGAATTAACGCAAGTCAAAACACAGGCACCACCGCAAGACCTGTCTAGGAGGCAGGGGCTCGTTTCGACCGAATCGCCGCAACCGGCCGCTCACTTTTAAACTCTTAACACGTGCAGTGTCCTTGCAAAAGAAAGCGATAACGTGGATGGAGAATATTTTGGGTTCTGATGTGGGTCAGGCCTCTTAAACTATCATAGCCGCACTAGCATTTTAGCAAGAAGGCTATGTTGCTAGCTAGCCACATCATAAACAAATAATCATTACTATATGTTAAACACACGGAAACACGTAAATAGAGCATTGTTCTTTTGCATTTAAACATGTAGGAGAAAAACGAGTTGTGCTTGCAACCTGGCCATGACGATTTTTGACGCCGATGTTTTTCTTTGTGATCATTTGTCTCATTTTTTGGCACGTATCCATTAGTTACGGGTCCTCATTCGGCATGCAAGGTAGCAAAGCGAGCTAGCATTTAACACCAACCCCTTGCTCGAGAAACCACATTGAACTTCTGCACACTTATTCGCTGAAACACCATGAATGTGCACTATTTTCAGGTGTATTTCTTGCCATGCGTCAAATATAAACACTTATTTAATATAAAACCGTCGCGTCGTTTGTTTGTGCAATTAGCCGGCTACACGCCGCGGAATTTGACATTGTTTCATGGCGCCGTTAATGCAGTGCCATTTAAAATGATTTTGCAGCTTGAGCACACTTTCAGCCAATTCACTGACGTTTGAATGGAGCGTCTATGTTACAAATTATTACACTACATGCTTCTAATGTGACCCGTTCCTTACGTGTGTTCGGCTATGCCGTTGATACATGTATCGGAATGTGACTCATGGCCATAAGCATAATACGGTTGTTTGCATGAATGAAGTGTTTGTTTACAAGCATGCAAACGCATATTCTTCACTGATCTTGCCTTTTAGAGAAAGGGTTTTCAATATGTATACCAAATATAAACAATTACTTCAAGTCAGTCAAGGCCAAGTCTAAAGTCTTAAGACACAGTCTGTATGTTGTGGGGTATTTTTTTATAAACTAGAGCAAGTGTTTCAAGCGTAGGAATTTCTTTAATCATCTAAACATAAGTACTGGAGATATTACTTGATTCGAAAGGTAGTTTTCTCTTTAAAACCTTGTGCTTTATGAACACTTCATTCATTACCCATTATCAGTCTGTGAGGGAGAGACCGTTCACCTAAAAATATTTATTGTTGAGGGTTTTCTTATCTTAAATGCCCAGCGGTCCATTATGAAAATTAAAATTTTTCCCTAGAGTAAATGAACTATGGTAAGCAGTTAAATCGTGCCCCTGTAGGCTGTACTGTTTTGAACTGTCTCTACACAGTCTGTATTTGGTAAATTTCCACATATAGGAAATGTGTTGTGGTGATAGATTGCATATTTGTGACCCTGGACCACAATATTTGGCCAAGATACAACTATTTGAAAATCTGGAATCTGAGGGTGCAAAAAAATCAAAATATTGCCTTTAAATTGCCTTTAAAGTGTCCAAATGAAGTTCTTAGCTATGCATGTTGCTAATCAAAAATCAAGTTTTGATATATTTACAGTGGGAAATTTACAAAATATCTTCATGGAACACAATTTTTAATTAAAATCGATCATTTTGACTCACATTTGTAGAGTTTGTACAATGTATTGTTGGCTATTGCTACAAATATAGCCGTGCTACTTATGACTGGTTTTGTGGTCCAGGGTCACATTTACTACATGTAATATACCGTTTCTAATCTACCAAGGATAATGAGATGCACTGTTTTTATATAATGTGAATCTCCCAAGTCATTTAATTGTCAGCCAAGCCCTAATATATGGTTTTTATATTGATACCAAAATAATCCAGTGCTTTTTATCTTCTTCTGCAGATTATGTCTTCTTTGAGAATTCTTCAAGCAACCCTTATCTGATTCGGCGAATAGAGGAACTGAATAAGGTACATTTCCCTCAGGGCTGGGAGGGAGAAGTCTGGGTTGGTGGACACTGGGTGTACTGGTAGGGTGTCGACAAACATTGTCATCATGACATCGACACAAGAAGCTCAGCCACCTCGCCCATAGCCAAATTACTTGCATTTCTCTGCGCTTCTCCCTTTAGTCTGTCATATCTCCAATAATTGTTTGCTGGGAAACTGTATCTGTGTGAGATACACAAAGCAACAGACTGCATCCTGGGGTCCCTTGGAGAAGTAGGCTGTGGTGTGAAGTTGACAACTTTGTCATTTTTTTTGTAAAATGTTTGTATTATGATAAAACAAGATTCAGCTTTTAAATATTAAATGCTGAGGGATTTTAAGCACCCATGTTTTAGCATAGCTCATAAGGTACAATGCAAAATCAGGCTTTTTACTCTACGTTCAATGTCAGCATGCTTCACTGCACAATATTCTCATCTGTTAGTCATCACTTTTCATGGCGAAGTGACATATCTTTTGACATATTTGTCAAAAGAGGGAATTCACTTGTCCAGCAAATTCAGTTTGCTTCCAGGTTGTTATACTACTTTGGGATTTTGGGATATTGATTTCATACTTAAAGAGAATAAGTAGAATCGAATGTACAGAAAGAAAGTATTTTTAAGCCTTTTTTTATGAGAAAGATCTGTTTATTCAGTTCAAATTTACAGTCTGGCTATGGCTATGTGGTGAATTTTATTATACTTATTTCAGAACGGTCAGTTTAACATTTTATCTTCATGTGGGGACTTTGCAAATATTGATTTATGTGATTAATTGAAAGTGGATTAAATTATTGTACTGTGCATATCATGTTATTTTACTATTTTACTAAAGGTCATTATTTTTTATTTAATATTATCTATTGACAATGATACACTACCAGTCAAAAGTTTTTGAACAGTAAGATTTTTTTATGTTTTTTGACAGTGTCTTCTGCTCACCAAGCCTGCATTTATTTGATCCAAGGTACAGCAAAACAGTAAAATTTATAAGTATTTTTACTATTTAAAATAATGGGATTTTACCGATACCGATAACTAGGTTGGACCACACTGGCTGATACCGATTAATCGACTGATAGTTTTTAAAATGGATACTGAACGGAAAATAAATAGTGCTATTAAAAAAAAAAAAAAAAATTACATTGATCATTACAGTTAGTTAATTGTTTATTAATGTTAACAAAAGCAACAATTTTTTTTTAAATATATCAGTAAATGCTGAAATTAACACACTCTAACAAGGAACAATACTTCTATTCTACCGCTTTTATCAGTCTTAATGTTACCTGTGGACTCATTGTAAAGTGCTACCATTACATCAACAATCAAGCTAAAGATGGCCATCTTTAAATGTCTACACAAAGGCCACAGTATTGCAGTTGCATACATATGGATATTGTGTGCTTAGAACTGCTTCTATTCTAGAACATTTGTGGTTATCTAATCAAAATATAAAAATATGTTAGTCACACCACGGGCAAAAGTGCAGCGCCGTGTCTAGAAGAACTCACAGCTATCCAGTATCACACATACTGGACGCGTCACGTTCAATTCAAGCGGCCTACAAGACTTTATTTGCTCACCAAACGGGCAAAAGTATACTGCAGTCCTTTCTCCACTAACGCAGCATCTAGTCAACAAATTCATCGCTTAGTAATGACATGAAAACTACAGTATACTGTACACACCATTTTGTTGTCAATGTTTTAAATGCACCTTTGAAGTGTCCCGCTCTGTGCAGTGCGCAGTGTCACGTATCTAAACAAACAGCACGTGCTGTCACTGATTTCCGCCACTAGAGGCGCTCTCCTGCTGTATAACAAAGACTATAGGGACTTTGCTGTATAATGATGACCTTCTCAGCCGCTTAAGCAACGGACCCAACCCGGAAAAAACTGTCAGCATGGATTTTTGCCAAAAAACAATAGTTTCGGCAATCAACTATCAGTGCTGATTAATCGGCAAAACCGATACATCGGTTGACCTCTTAAAATGTAATTTATTTCTGTGATTTCAAAGCTGAATTTTTAGCATCGTTACTCCAGTCACATGATCCTTCAGAAATCATTGTAATATTTTGATTTTCTGCTCAAAAACATTAATGTTATGTTGAACACAGCTATAATTGAGTATAATTTTGAGTAAAAGTATTTCTATAATTTCTTTCTCAAAAAACAGAAAAAAAAAGATTTTGAATGGTATAGTGTATAATGTTACAAAAGCTTTTTATTTCAGATAAATGCTAATCTTTCAATCTTTCTGTTTATCAGAATCCTAAACAAAATGTACTCAGCTGTTTTCAATATTGATAATAATAATACAAATGTTTCTTGAACAGCAAATCAGCATATTAGAATGATTTCTGAAGGATCATGTGATACTAAAGAGTAATGATGCTGAAAATTTAGATTTGATCACAGTAATAAACTACATTTTTAAATGTATTCAAATAGAACGCAGTTATTGTAAATAGTAAAAATATTTAGCAATACTACTGCTTTTGCTGTATTTTGGACCAAATAAATGCAGGCAGAAGAGAATTCTTTAAAAAAAACATTAAAATTCTTGCTGTTCAAATATTTTTGACTGTTAATGTATATATCATAATAGTTATTTGTTATTAAAAATAAGATCTAAGATGGACAAACAATAAGACATGCAATAAGAAATTAACACTTACATTTTTTAGATACAGTATGTCTATTTTACAGTAGCGTTCAAGTAAGAAATTAAATAATGAAATTTAAAAATAAAACACCTCATAGTCTTCACGACATGAATTTAATATACATTTATTCTTATTGAAACTATAAAAGTTACAAAACTTTAATCACATCCCACATATTATTTAATTCAAACAAGTTTCTTTATTGCTGTAATGTTTCAATAACATATCCATTCATAATAAGATAATAACAATATCTATTCATTTTGTATCATTGTCACAGTACATATAGTTATACTGCCCTACTTTACTACAGTATTTGAATTTTGAATTGACAGCCATAAATATTTTGTATCAAATCTTGTCACATCTTGTTGTGTCACATTACTCGGTACCAAATTGAATCTTGTAATTATCAAGTGTATATTGTCAGATGCTCCTTTTTAACCTTGTCTGCTGTTGTCGTTTTTTTCGATTACTCCTCAGTGGAGTGCAGACACAGCAGGTGTTGATAAATTCAACACTGCACTGCTGATTAAACATAATAGACTGCAACCTCAGGTTCGAGCTTTTTCCGTATTGATTAACAGAGGTGTTAGGTGCGCTATCCCCTAGATACTGTGTGAAGTTTCCTCAAGGTGACCCTCTTTGTCTTTCAGACTGCAAGCGGCAATGTGGAGGCAAAGGTGGTCTGTTTCTACAGGAGAAGGGACATCTCACAGAGCCTCATCCAGCTGGCTGACAAACACGCAAGTGAGTGGAACACGAGTGTTTTCCAGGGCAATGTGAATGTATTGTCAAGGAAACCAAGGGTGGTTTGTGACGTGGCATGCGTGAGTGGTCATTAGCATGATAATGATAAGTCATTTGAAATTGCTCATGTATATGCGTATGCGTCTGTCTTCTGGTGTCTGTGTAAGTTAGCCCGGGGAGCTGTAGTCAGTGGAGTACCAGAACCAGATGCCCGTAATTGGGCAGCAGGGCTTTCTTGATTTCCTAATGTTTCAGGGGCCCTCAACAAATTTGTCTTACAATATGACCAGTTTTGCTTGACTCAGTGTTTCGATGCTGACTAAATGAAAGACTGTAGGAAAAGGATAAGTGAGATGAATCTGTGGGCTTGATAAGTAGTAGCACAGAATGTGGTAGTCATCACATGCTTGCATATAACTAAATTGTACTATTTCCAGTAAAGTAAACAAATCAGACCTGAAACATTTTTGTTGCAGTTTCATTTAGTTAGACGGCATATTTTTAAGCTAGTCAACACCGGCGGCCTCTCTTTCCACACTGTTTTCAGACAAGCGGCAAAATCAATTGTGTTAGAATCAAAATCAATCACTGTTATAAAACTTGATAGTTCTAGCTCTAAAATCTGATTTGGTGGAGCCGAATTATAAAACAGCTGATGTATGCGCTCCTGTGACTACATCATAGTTTTTGGCAAGAATAAACAGCCATTTTGCATTAGATTTAAATTATTTATTAAGTAATGTACACTACCAGTCAAAAGTTTGGGGTCAATAAATGTTACATTAAAACTTTTTTTCCTTGACATTTCTAAGGCCGCATTAATTTGATTAAAAAAATACAGTAAAACAATATTATAGTGAATTATTAGTACAAGTTAAATAGTTTTCTTTTTTTAATATATAAATATATTTCTCTGCCATTACTTCAGTCTTCAATGTCATATGATCCTTCAGAAATCATACTAATATGCTGAAATCATTCTCATTTGTGACCCTGGACCACGAAACCAATCTTAGGTAGCATGGGTATATTTGTAGGAATAGCCAAAAAAACATTGTATCCGTCAAAATTGATTTTTCTTTTATGCCAAAAATCATTAGGATATTAAGTAAAATCATGTTCCCTAAAGATATTTCGTAAATTTCCTACCGTAAATGTATCAAAACTTAATTTTTGATTAGTAATGTGCTAAGAACTTTTTAAAGGTGATTTTCTCAATATTTAGAATTTTTTTTTGCACCCTCAGATTCCTGATTTTCAAATAGTTGTCAAACTGTCTAATGATCTCAAATATTGCTTTATGCTAACAAACCAATGTAAAGCTTATTTATCATTATTTATTTGCTTTGAGATGATGTATAAATCTCAATTTCTCAACTTTACCCATATGACTGGTTTTGTGGTCCTGGGTCACTTTTTTTTATTATTGACAATGTTGAAAACAGTTTTGCTACCTATAATTATTGTTGAAAGTGTATTGGTAAAGAGTAGCTTATAGTTAACAGTTATCAAAGATATCAAAGATACTAAAGATATCAGGTGCTACTGTTTTTATTGCGCAAGTATGCCAAGTTATTGGATTTTTCCCACAGTATTTTATTGTTGTACAGTACATTATTGATTTTATTGTTCATTTTCTCCGGTTTTATTTATAGCAGCTTTCCAAAAACTTAAGGTTGCTTTACCCTAAATGTGCATCCAATCATCCAACAAAATAAAGATTATAAATAGGGGTTGACAGATTAGCATTTTTATGGTTACCAGTATCAGTCGTTTTCAAAACTGATTTGCTGATAAAGTAATTTAAAAGCATTTAAAGAAGGTTTTTGTTAGAGCCCTTTTTTTTCCTTAATTTTGACATTTAATTTTCATTTTTACACCAGATATACGTATTAGTATAAAGGTATCCGTGATTTTCTCAAAACGGATTTGCCCATAAAATAATTTGAAAGTATTTATTAAAAAAAAAAAAAAAGTTTTTGTCAGAGTGCTTATTATTCTTGATTTTGACATTAACCGGACATCCAGACATATATATCAGTTCAAAATATTGGTTATCGGTCTACTTGTAACAATCGGTATCGGCATCAGCCCCGAAAAACACAAATCAGTCGACCCCTAATTATAAAAAAAAAAAGACATGGCACTCCAATGTCTACAGTTTGCTGTGAATTATACTTTATGTTGGTCACAGCACAGTAAACACCAAATGACAATAAGAAATGCTATCATCTATGACATCTGTGTATGCGTTTGTGTATGCAAAGACTATTTGCATTCGGCTCATATTATTTGCTCTCCTCTTTTAATGCGACCATTAATCCAAACTCTCTGTAAAGCAAATACATGCAATTCTCCTTTATACACTGTATGTGTGGCCATGCCTTTGACAAATGATTAATTCCCTGCGTACAGAGGACCTGGAAGAAGAGAAGGAAAGCCCCTCAGAGCCCGAACTCAGTGAAAAACAGAAACATCAACTCCGCCACAGAGAGCTTTTCCTTTCCCGCCAGTACGAATCCCTCCCCGCCACACATATCAGGTAAACCCACACACACACACATTCTGTCTGATAGACCAAAATGTGCCATTTAATCCTCAGTTCACATTTTCAGGGGGCAGTTGAGGTAAGATAACAGCCCCCGTGTAGCATAGCACAACCCCAGCCCACACCAGCCTGTGAGTCAAAGTCTTGGATCCATTCTTTAGCTGGCCAGTGGCACCCCAGGGCTTTTGTAGCACCCGCTGTGATTCAGGTGATAAATGCATTAGCGGCCTTGAGCCGGGTGCCAGTGGTTCTAATCAAAGGGAAGCCTCCTATGAGAAACATTAGCGGTGGTGCCGAGTTTTGGAGCAGCCTGCTGTGCTCGCTGAAATTGATATAGACCTCCAAATAAAGGAAATGTCACTCCCTTTCTTCTTTCTTTGTTTCATTTTTTCTTTTGGCTTCTGTGATCCATAAATATTGAGCAGTCATTGTAGGGGGCTAGCTGGCCTTTACAGGGGATAATGTATTTTGTGTGGAACTGGACACATGTAAAGATTGAGTTCAATTTTGTTCTTTTTTTTTTTTTTATAGCTTTGTCACCCAATAAAGAAGATAAATTCATGTATCAACTTAAATTGTGCATACATAAGAGTTAGTCTTAATTGTGATTTATGCACCAGCTGACTTTGCGTTACTCATATTATATTTGCCGATGGTCATTTTTTTAATGTTGAAATATTGGCTCCTAGGCAGAACTATCTGCTGTTTTTCAACCAATTACAAATGAGGGGATCATTTGTTTTCAAAATACAGTAATATAAGCTACTTTGTCTGAGAAATAAATAAAAAAAAATGTAAAAAATGGTGTCAGTTAAATGTTGTTCATTTTTATTTTTGATGTAGTGCAACTTTATTAAGATTGTTAATATAAATGTATAATTCTAAGATACACGATTTTAGCCCAATTTTGGCACAATCTGCTTGACTGAGGATGAGGATTGATTGAGGATGTTGTCGGAATTCGTAAATGACAGTGGGGGTCGGGTTGCAAGACTCAACTGTTTTATCTCATGTAGTGTGTCATAGTGGACAACAACTGATGCCATGTCAGCGTTGCTTCACTTTGTCACCTTAGAAAGACTTTGTTTTTTCGGTCGTCAACGACGAGTTCCGTCACATCTGTGACACTGGCCAAAAGGAGCACCGAAGTAAATGCTTTCAAACATACTGAAACGAAAGTGAGACAATGCCATCGGTCCTGTCAAAATGTTGAAGACAACATGCAATGAATGGTTGGGTAGCAACGCGTTTCTTATTCATAACAAGATTTTAGGAGTCAGAAATGCATAGTCTGAGAATGGTGATTCTCGTAAACGCCAAAAAAAATTGTATAGCCTGAAACACCCATTATTGGTCCCACCATGGAAGGTTTATGAGGCTTCCTGGATGAGAACCAATTCCCTAAATTGTCTCAGAGCACTGGGAACTCTGATTTCAGAAAGTTGATCGATTGACATGTTTGAGTTGACGTACTGCAATTTACAAAGTATTTAGTGTAATTTGGAGTCGACCGATTATCGGCACCGATAGTAAGCATTTTTATGTTTATCGTTATCGGTCATTTTCAAAGCCGATTTACCGATAAAATAACTTAAAAGTATTTAAAGAGAGTTTTTGTCAGAGCCCTTGTTGTTCTTAATTTTAACATTAATTTGAATTTTTACACCAGACATGTATATCGATTCAAAATATCGGTCTACTTGATGAATAATAATCAATAATAAGTGTAATAAACACTAAATTTGCCAAATATTTGTTGTCTGATAATTAGGCTTGTAATTTTAAAAATATTGGCATTCAGTGTTAGCTACAACTGTGACCTTGGACCACAAAACCATAAGGGTTAGTTTTTTGAAATTGTGATTTTATACATGATCTGAAAGCTGAATAAATTAGCTTTCCATTGGTGTATGGTTTGTTAGGATAGGATTTGGATAAAACTATCTGAAAATCTAGAATCTGAGGGTGCAAAAAAATTGACTGAGTTTTCCAAATTAAGTTCTTAGCAGTGCATATTATATTACTAATCAAAAATTAAGTTTTGATATATTTATGGTAGGAAATTTACAAAATATCTTCATAATATCTTCATATCTTGCTACAAATATACCCATGCTACTTATGACTGGTTTTGTGGTCCAGGGTCATACTTTTATTTTTATTATCTGGTAGGGTGGCTATCAGTATATTTTAATTACTTAAAGGGGTCATCGGATGCCCATTTTCCACAAGTTGAAATGATTATTTAGGGTCTTAATGAAAAGTCTCTAATATACTTTGATTAAAAATTCTCAATGGTTTTGTAAAACATAACCCTTTTTACCTTGTCAAAATGAGCTCAGCAAAAATCATCTCATTCTAAGGGGTTGTTCCTTTAAATGCAAATGAGCTCTGCTCACCCCGCCCCTCT
>JAHKKF010480424.1:0-10144 GCA_019740295.1 Labeo calbasu | reverse complement strand
AAGATCTGACCCGAGTTTGGAGTATGTAGCTTGAACGGTCTAGGAGGAGTTAGTGTCCAAAAAATTTGCGGTCAGAAAAATAAGAAGAAGAAGAAGAAAAAGAAGAAGAAGAATAAGTTTAAATAGGATTTCAGTAAGTTGGCTTTCCCAAGCCAACTTAATTAATGACGTAATCAGACAAAAAACACCATAAATTAGTAGTAAAAGTCGGTAATACTGTTTGTTGTTTCAGGGTTGGCATCATCTGAAGTTCTCTTTTTTTATTAACATTAGTCAATAACATAGAATTAAAATGAATATTAAATCTTCTAAAGCACATTTACATTAGAATAACATTTATATTTTAATAAATACTTTAACAAATGTATTGCTCATTGTTGCTAATCCATTAACTAATTATTGTTACCTATTACAGTTGAAGTCAAAAGTTCACATACTGTACACCTTGCAGAATCTGTTAATTAAAAATCTTCATTATTTTACCAAAATAAAAGGCATCATACAAAATGCATGTTATTTTTTATTTAGCACTGACCTGAATAAGCTACTTCACATAAAAGATATTTACATATAGTCCACAGGAGAAAATAATAGTTGAATTTATAAAAATGACCTGTTCAAAAGTTTACATACACTTGATTCTTAATACTGTGTTGTCACCTGAATGATCCACAACTGTGTTGTTTGTTGTTGTTGATAGCTGTTCATGAGTCTCTTGTTTGGCCTAAACAGTTAAAAAAAAAAAAACTTTCAGAAAAAAACCTTCAGCACTTTCGTGTATTTGAACGCTTTCCAACAATGACCGAATGATTTTGAGATCCATCTTTTCACACTGAAGACAACTGAGGGACTCATATGCAACTATTACAGAAGGTTCAAACACTCAATGATGATCCAGAAAGAAACGTGATGCATTAAGAACTGGGGGCCAAAAACGTTTTGAATTTGAAGATTGGGGCAAATTTAACTCATTTTGTCTTCTGGGAAACATGTAACTATCTTCTGTAGCTTCTGAAGGGCAGTACTAAGTAAAAAAAAATATGATATTTAGGCAAAATAAGAAAATTGTACACTTCATTCCATTCAGAAGTTTACACCCCTTGCTCTTAATGCATTGTTTTTCCTTCTAAAGCATCAGTGAGTGTTTGAAGCTTCTGTAATAGTTGCATATGAGTCCCTCAGTTGTCCTCAATGTGAAAAGATGGATCTCAAAATCATACAGTCATTGTTGGAAAGGGTTCAAATACACAAAAATGCTGAAAAACCAAAGAATTTGTGACTTGAAGGATTTTTCTGAAGAACTGTAGGCAGTTTAACTGTTCAGGACAAACAAGGGACTCATGAACAACTATCACTAAACAAAAAACAAAACAAAAAAAAACAGCTGTGGATCATTCAGGTAACAACACAATATTAAGAATCAAGTGTATGTAAACTTTTGAATGAGATCATTTTTGTAAATTCAACATTTGATCCTTCTTATTTTGCTAAAATAATTAACATTTTGCAGATTCTTCAAGGTGTATGTAAGTTTTTGACTTCAACTGTATTTTTGTTACCTTTTTTCATAAATTATTGTGTTTCATAATAAATGTACTGTTTAAATTCTGCCAAAGCTGACAAACAGGTTCACATTGTGACAATAAATATGCCATATAGTGAAAACAATTCAAAGAATGCAAATATGTCCAAAACGTCCTTTTGTTTAACTTCATTTTTCATTCAAGGATATATAAACACGTGAACTCCTGAATACTGAAAATCACTTTATAAATATAAAAACAAATATACAACCAACTAACCAACCCACCTCACTCACAGGTGTCGATTTGAATTAACGCGTCTGCTGAACGAACAAATGTAGAAAACGTGACAACTAACCCCGGTTAGTATTTAGCTAATAGCATGGATTTACCATCGAATATCATCACTGTATCATGATGCCACCGTAGGCAGCCTTCTGTATATGTTTCTAAAAGTAGCGACTTCTCTCTCCTCAGCTAAAGTAAACCGCACTCTCAGTTTCCCTTTCTGACTTCTCGTTTTCACAGTCACCAGCAAGTGGTCGTTACTGAAGTAGCTTCAGAATTAAACTACGGAGCCCCGAAAGGGCTTTTGCGTTCCCCGGAAAAGCACTGTGTAGTTCTCTGGGAGGGAGGTAAATACAGTATTTTTTCCTCATACTACAACTTCTTTTTTTATCAACATGTCACTCTAGCTGTTCCATATCAAGCTTACACAATCATACTCAACTAAACTGAAATTGCACTCTTTGACATGCGCTAAGACTACGAATATAACGAAGTATGTAACGAATGTATAGACTGAGCAACAGCCTATTGTTGACTTCCGTCTCACGTATGTGGGGAAATAATTTACGAAATAACATCACATGATGATTACAACAAGCGCTGTCATTTCAGGATATCTTACTTCTCACTACGTTTACAATATGGAGAGACCGATTGTGAGGTAAGATTTTTTTAAAGAAAGTCTTCATAATCGATATCTACATTGTTTGTGTTTCCAAATCTGACTTTATTAAACTTCCTCTGAAGTGACTATGGGACTAACTACGGCACCATTATCCCGGATTATAGATTACCAGCACCAGGTAAGAGTTTCTTGTCTCAGAATCTCAGATTTCCCCTTGACTACATTTTCAATGCTAATATTATCATGGTAACCAGAGTTTTTCGCTTTTCGTTTTCAAACAACATAAATGTATCACTTTGTGCATAGTACAGTGAGCAGTATTAACATTAGAGAATATTAGATTTCGTGTAGTGCAGTACTTGTACTACAAAAATGTAGGGGAGAGCGGGGACGAAAGTAACAAAGCTATTTTCTCAGAGCCAGGACGCAATGGAGCTGAGAAATATCACGTGATTTCGTCTTTTTTTTTTTTTTTTTTTTAACCTTGGTTAGGTCCGGAAAGCAGTTTTCGAGTACAATAAGTATTTTTTTTTTTTTTTCTTCAAATTAGTTGTGTTTTTCGTTTCATGTGTCACAGTAATGATCAATCTACATGTTAGTGATGGGCAGATGAAGCCTCGTGAAGCACTGAGGCTTTCCTCTGACTGTTCCGGGAAAAGATTCATAGCTCCGACAGTGTCGAAAACAGCGCTATCTGGTGGTTAGTAAAAGCAAAGCAGCCAAAAGTCTGTGAAAGAAGCTCCGTCGGACGGATCAGACACCCCTTTTTCCATAGATCGATGTTACGTGAACAAATAAAAGCCTAACTGTGTGTGTGTTTGTACTTTGAATTTCTGTCTCTGATAGGTTCATTTACTCAAACTGTGACGAATATCAATACTAGATGAGTAAAGTTTGAGAACAAACTTTAAGTTGGCTTGAGAAAGCCTAGCCTGAAAGTTTGAAGCAGTTGTAAAAGTATGAAAGCAGCTACCATGATTTAACACATTGTTTATATGATTTAACATGTTGTTAACATGTTTTAGCATGATTAGCTTGTTGCTTGTATTTTTATAGGCTGATTACAATGTTGTTAGCATGATTAGCATGTTGTTAGCATAATTAACAAATTACTAGAATGTTGTTAGCATGATTAGCAAGTTACTAGCATGTTTCTAGTCTAATTAGCATGTTGATAGCATGTTTTGTGCATGATTAGCATGTTACTAGCATGTTTCTAACATGGCTAACATGTTACTAGCTTGTTGTTAACATGTTTCTAGCATGATTAGCAAGTTACTAGCATGTTGCTAACATGTTTCTAACATTAGTAGCATGTTACTAGCATGTTGCTAGCACGATTAGCATTATAGTAGCATGCTGTTAACATGTTTCTAACATGATTAGCATGCTGCTTGCATGATTAGCAAGATACTAACGTGTTGCTATTATTAGCATGTTACTAGCATGTTGTTAGCATGTTTCCAGTATGATTAGCATGTAACTAGCATGTTGCTAGCATTATTACCAAGTTGCTAGCATGTTGGTAACACGATTAGCATGTTACTAGCATGTTTCGAACATGATTAGCATGTTGTTAACACGATTAGCATGTTACTAGCATGTTGCTACCATGATTTAGCTAGAAATATTAGAAATATTAGAGTGGAAGCTCAAATCAGTCTAAATGGATTAGAAATAGTACATAGAAGGGAAGCTTGATTGAGCCTCAAGGGATTCTGGGAGTTTAGATTTGAATCATTTGAACATTCCGTCAATGTAAGTCTATGGGATTTTTGGTGGTTTTGATAGTCTGGTTTATGAAAACTGTAAGCCGGATCAGTATGAAGGTCTGGACCGAGTTTGGTGGTCCTAGCTTGAAAGCTCTAGGAGGAGATAGATACCGAAATTTGGTTCAGAAGAAGAAGAATAATAATATTCTTAAATAGTAGATCAGTAAGTTGGCTTTCTCAAGCCAACTTAATTAGTATAAGAATAATGTACACATACCTAGATGAATTGCATATTTCAAATTTTCCTTAAATAATTTATATTCTTCACATCATAAATGGGTATTTATGATTGAATAAGTCTGAATGAAAACTTACAAGCAAAGTTTTATTTTTTTTATTGTTTTCTTTCAACAACAAAAACCGAACAATACAACACATTATAAAGCCAGGGGAACAAAGGGGGGAAAAAAGAAAAGACAAATTACAATCATAGTCATGCATGACCTTTACATTACTCAAAGATTTTGAAGACAGAACGCAAACAAAATATTTTCCAATTCTTTATAAAACACTGTGAAACAGGGTTTTTGTTAAAAAATGTACACTTATGAATGTGAAACTTAACTAATAAAATAAATAGACTAATAACAAAAGCTTCGTTATTCACATCATCATAATTTAAATACCTAAAAACTACATTTTCAAAATGCAGATTAAAATTAAAGAGTACCATTTTTTTATGAATAGAAGCATCATAACATAACTTTTTTTAAAGGAACAACACACTTTTTTTGAAAATAGGCTCATTGTCCAACTCCCCTAGAGTTAAACAGTTGAGTTTTATCGTTTTCGAATCCATTCAGGGCATTTCTAGACACAGGCCTATCTGTCAAGAATATCAGTCTCAGGGCTGCTGTACATCACATTTACCTTAGTCATATTTAGGTTTTAGCCATATCTTAGCTTTTCCATCTCCTCCTATGAATTTGCAGTGTTTCCAGATATTTTTATGCGCATTTTGAATTTATGCATACAAACAATTGGATGGAAACTTGAATAGGCCTACTGTTAAATTATGTTGAGAATTTATATTATTGGAGAAGTCCACTTCCAGAACAACATTTTACAAATAATTTACTCACCCCCTTGTCATCCAAGATGTTCATGTCTTTCTGTCGTCAGTCGTAAAAAAATTATGTGTTTTGAGGAGAACATTTCAGCATTTTTTTCCCATATAATGATCGGGGCACCAGTGAAGTCTATTATACGTAGAAAAACCCTGAAATGTTTTCCTCAAAGACCATAATTTCTTCACGACTGAAGACTGAAAGACATGAACATCTTGGATGACAAGGGGGTGAGTAAATTATTTGTAAATTGTTGTTCTGGAAGTGGACTTCTCATTTATGGTAATTTAATTTAATTTTCATATTGTTCATTCTGTTAATATATTTTAATAATAATAAGTTGAATAAATAAATAAATAAATAATTTAAACAATTCAAGTTTGTACACTCAGGTTTTGAAACATTTGATAAAACTTAAATTTAAAAGGAAAATGTAATAATTTTTTGCAAAGATTAAGGACAAAATATGTTTGCAGTTACATATTAACAAGGTCATAGTCATGTATATTTAATTAAAAAACAGAGTAACACAAAAAATCTCGCTTGTATTGCTGTGATACTTTCGTCTCAACCAATGGGGTCGAAAGTAACAATGTGCAACTTATATTCAAACTGAAATTATACTTTCTACATTTTTACAAAATACCACCTGGTATTAATAGACCACACTTCTGAGTTACAGGCCACAGCAAAAATATATCTATGTCTACAACTTTATCTTTTTAAATTGTTTTTCTGAAAAATGGTACTTTTGTCCCTGCTCTCCCCTACAAAGCTAATGCACGTATTGCCAAAATACCATAGTTAATGTTACTGTACAGTATTTACAAAAAATATGCTACTCCGAAATATACAGTGGTACGCCGGTACTACCTACTGTGGTAAATGTCCAAAAACATGGAAGTTTTATAATTCCAAATACTGTATCCATAACTGCAACTTTTAAATCAGAATCCATAGAATAAATCTTCAAACAAATGCTACTTATTGTAGAAGCAGCTCCACCCAATAGTCCATTCAGCATCATCCAATAGCAGCAGCTCTCGGACTCTACTATACATTCCTAAACCATGTATACAGTAGACCAAAGTCCAGACTTTAAAGCGCACGCTGCTCACTATTGACCTCGGGAGTCTTACCAGCAACAAGAATCAGTTCTTCAAGATCTAAAAAGTAAGTCTGTAACTATTGCTTGGTGAATAACATTTTCAATAGTCTATTTTAGCAGCTGAAGACTAATCATAACTGGCTTTTTATAAGCATTATTTGTTTTTCACTAAGGTATTTGAACACAGGCGGCTGTGAATGACCAATCATAATCACAATCAGTATTTCAGAAGCTGTGCAATAAATCTATAAAAATGTTTAAATGTATAGACATCTTTGTGGTATTTAAAACAGAATTTAATGAATGGTTACTGTACGTCTTTCTTGGTGCACAACCAGTGGAAAACTTACCTAACCTGTTCCTTTGAATCTCGTTCAGCCATGGCGGCTGCGCCTGCGACAAGCACCCACGGACCTTCTGCGCCGCCTGCAAACATGTTCGATACAGTCCCTGGATATGAAGGAACAGTGGCTGGTGGAGGCGGTAAGAAGCATGCAAGTTATGTCAAACAGGAAAAAAGATAAAGTAAACACTGCAGCATGAGAAAATGCCCTGTGACTCTGGATTCATATCCTGTCGGAAGGATCATGTTTAGGAGTTGAAAGCACAAACATGACCACAAAGTTGTAATAACAAGTGGGAAACTTGTTTTTCTTTAATCTCCCAGTTTCTGAATAGGGGGCATGTTAGTACAAGTTTCATGTACAAAATACCGTAGTATTGTGCAATTACCATAAAATACACTACCAGTCAAAAGTTTTTGATGTTAATCAATGTTTTTTTTTTTTTTTTTTTAAATCTCTTCTGCTCACCAAGCCTGCATTTATTTGATCCAAAATACAGCAAAAGCAGTAATATTATGAAATGTGTATATATATTGTGTTATTTAAAATAGATGCTTTCTATTTGAATATATTTTAAAATGTCATTTATTCCTGTGATCAAAGCTAAATTTTCAGCATATTACTCCAGTCTTCAGTGTCACATGATCCTTCAGAAATCATTCTGATATGCTGATTTATTGTTTATTATTATTATCAACATTTATTATTATCAATATCAATATGTACAAAAACAGTTGAGTACAAAGACCAGCATTTATCTGAAATAAAAAGCTTTTGTAACATTATACACTATACAGTACATTTTTCAAAAGCTTGGAGTCAGTATAATTTTAGAAATTAATACTTCTATTTAGCAAGGATGCTTTAAATTGATCAAAAGTGATGATAAAAACATTTATAATGTTGTAAAAGATTTCTATTTTAGATAAATGCTGTTCTTCTGAACTTTCTATTCATCTAAGAAACCTGAAAAAAAATCTACTCTGTTTTCAACATCATAATAATAAATGTTTTTTGAGCAGCAAATCAGAATATTAGAATATTTTCTGAAGGATCATGTGACTGGAGTAATGATGCTAAAAAGTCAGCTTTGAAATCACAGGAATAAATTACATTTTAAAATATATTCAAATAAAAAACTGTTATTTTAAATAGTACTTTTACTGTTTTTGCTGTACTTTGGATGATCAAATAAATGCAGGCTTGGTGAGCAGAAGAGACTTCTTTTAAAAACATTAAACATCTTACTGTTTCAAACTTTTGACTGGAGTATATATGACAACTACATTTACAGCACCTTCATAAATTTAATAAAAACGTATAAAAGCAAATTATGCTTTTATAATGCATCATAAAAACACAATGATGCACATGATCTTAATTCATCATTTTGTAGATGCAGCATTAAAAACCTTGCTGAGTTTGTGTAGAAAAGATAACCTTTTTTACACAAGAAATACATGAGTTGTCTCTGTTTTCACAGGAGGGTATCTTCCACCTCCAATGCCTGTACCAATGCCTGTGCCTGAACAGGCCCCCAGCTCACCAGACTGGCAGTAAGAGCTTTTTCTCTTTACAAAAAGCACACAATGCACACAATAAATCTTTAACATGCACCGATGATATGCAATCATCATTCAAAGACTGGCATTCTTCTTTTCTCACAGTTTGGATGTGCTCTTTGTTTTTTTTGTTGTTTTTTTTTTAACTGGTGTTCTCCAACTAGGGCAGCACGATTAATAAACAAACCCAAAATCACAATATGGCTTACTGCAATTATCAACTCACGATTTTATTAAATATGTGCTGCACTTGTTTTTTTTAAAAATTAGAAATGAACTTAATCATTTTTAAATAAAAATACATTAAGAAAAAATTCATAATTTATTTTTAAAAATGGGCTTTGACTTCAGTACAGTAAAAAACTGTTTAACTTAGCAAACAAATGTTTTCTTTATCATTTCATCACACAATATAAATAGGTATGTACTGTAGCTGCTTTTATAGTCACCTTGCAGAGGATCATCATATTTTGGAATGTTTAGAAAAAGCTTTTAGTTTGAAAGCTTTATTTGAAATGCATTCTGGTTACAGTCTGCCCTATGACCTGAATATGGAGTGTCAGCTTAGTAAAACACCCAAAAAACATGGAGTTAACAAAAAAAAAAAAAAGTCACAACACACCTTGTTACACATGTGCAAAGGTCACTTACCTATTGATCTTTTCTCTTTGATATCAGTATACCCTCCATCTCAGAGGACCGAGCACGTGAAGCTTTCTCAATGTACGTCTCCAGCAAGTGTTGCTATAGTTCTGCCCCTGTCAGAGAGGGAGTCATAACCAGTATGGAGTCCTTCAATACCTACAGGGTGAGACCTACAGTAAATAATCTTCTTTATGACCATCATTTTCGTCTCCAGTATGTGGAGCAGAAAAGTAGCACCTAGGGATGCAACAATACAGTTAGTCCACGGTTTAATACGTACCTCGGTTTTTAACCATGGTTTTCGGTTTGGTTCGGTTCAGATAGCTTGCCACATCAGACCGTTTTTTTTTTTTTCTAATCTAATTAACAAAAAAATACTCCTGTAAACCTCTGTACACTGGAAAAAGCATGGATTATTATATGTCTGCTTAATATTTCTTTTGAGAGAGGTATTATTATTCCAATTTTTACGCAAAATAGGATGAATTTCATTCATACTGGACGCCAGAGGGCGCCCTTGTGCAAAAAAATACACATATGCATCAAAGTGATAGAACTGATGATGTTCCAGCCAGGAAATCTCTAATATGGATGGCATCGCTATCCCTGTTACTGAATAAAAACAAGATATAACGTTTTGAATGATGAAATGTAAGGACAATAAACACTCATTTGCAATAATATATGGTTTATCTGTGTTCTTCAAGCCATCTCGGGTATTTTCATAATGATTAAGTACACTGACCAAAATTATAAATGCAACACTTTTGTTTTTGCCCCCATTTTTCATGAGTTAAACTCAAAGATCTAAGACTTTTTCTATGTACACAAAAGGCCTATTTCTTTCAAATATTGTTCACAAATCTGTCTAAATCTGTGTTAGTGAGCACTTCTCCTTTGCCGAGATAATCCATTCACCTCACAGGTGTGGCATATCAAGATGTTGATTAGACAGCATGATTATTGCACAGGTGTGCTATAAGCTGGCCACAATAAAAGGCCACTCTAAAATGTTCTCCACTTTAAAATCTCATTTCTCTACCATAAGCCATCTCCAAAGGCGTTTCAGAGAATTTGACAGTACATCCAACCGCCCTCACAACCGCAGACCATGTGTAACCACACCAGCCTGTACAGGGCAGATGGCAGACAGCGTGTATGGCGTTGTGTGGGTGAGCGGTTTGCTGATGTCAACGTTGTGGATCGAGTG
>JAHKKF010480410.1:0-33476 GCA_019740295.1 Labeo calbasu | reverse complement strand
TTTCCGTACCCACTGTATGTATAAATGTGTAAAATGTTTATAGTTAACGTGATTTTGCACACCTTTGGTTAGTGTGCTAAGACACCTATGTGAACTTAATGAGAACTAACTTTGTAGATCCACTAAAAATCACCAAAATGCCAGTCGACTGAAAGACTTTAAGTAAAAATGAAGAAAAAAGTTTGGAGAAAAGCCCTAGTATATTTTGTCAGAATGTCACATTTTATGTGTCTTACATCTTCAAAACAACCACTTGGATCATGGGTCATCTCTAAACCACAAGCAAAAATCCAGGTCACAATCAGGGGAACGAGAACTGAATTCTGGTTTTACAAAGAACATAGATGGCACAGTTTTAATTAAAACACACAATACCCCAGTGTATTGGTAACAGGCGGTCACGGGTGAGCACTATTTAGCTATTTAATGACCGAGAGAAAGCCCAGAGCCATGCTGTCCTCCATAAGACACGTGCGTCCACGCAAATTTACCACATTACATAAGTTAAGAGTCACTGCCATCAAAGCAGAGTAAAGAAAAATCCTCTGTAAAACAGTGTCACTGTTGGTTAGGGTCAAGTATGGCCTGCAGATTGTTTCAATAAAACCCCTCAAGCTGTGCAACTCTGGATAGACAACAAAGAACAAGCAAGCAAGTAGTAAAATGCAACAAGAAGATGGCACTTTAGCTGTTCTCGAACACAAACTGGCCCTTTCATCGTCAGACTTTATGAGAAAATTGAGTGAGAATGCATGTGAAGCATCTTTCATCTGACAAATCAAACAGTGTTAAATGACTTCCAAAATCAAATACAAAACGTTTCTTTTCACGCTCACTCTTGATTGGTAAACAATTGGGGTTTTGCGATAACATACGAGATGGAGAACTGAAAGCAAACGCAGATGTAACGTCGACCCCGTTTTCTTTCCCAACCCCCTCCGTCTCTTTACTTAATGGGAGGAGCTGGATGAAAATATCACTCTTTTTCCTTCTTTTTCCTCTTCCTCCTTTTCCTGTTGCAAGCCAGCGGTTCTGCTATTCTCATTGGCCGACTGCAGCAGTGAGGTCTGCTATTTTTTCCCTTTCTTTTCTTCCCCCACTTTTTTGTAACTCTACCCTCTTAGGAGAGCGAGCGGGGGGCTGGGGGTTCTTCAGACAGGAAGTGACCAAATTTACCACAGAGACCTTTTTACTCATACTATAGCTGGCAATGACAGATTTAGAAAGAAAGAAAGAAAAAAAAAAAAAAAAAAAAAAAAAAAGAATGAAAATGTTTACCTCTTCATCTCCTTGTGACCTACATTCTGTCTCTCCATGATTTAGTTAGTTTAGGAAAAACATTTCTACAGTCAATCTGTTTCAAATCAAACAGCTGTATTTGGATGCTTCTCACAATACCTGTCAAGAACGTGTCCGGCTCGTATTTCACTCCTAAAACAGAAGGAAATAAAAAAAATTATATTTTGCTCAAAGAAAAAAGAAAACATTGCCTTTTTTAGGCCCATCACAACATTTCCTCCCAAATTCTCACTACCATATTGTCAGATATTTAAATTATATTTTATAAAATAAAACAAAATAAAATTTTACAAATGTAAAATTATATATATATATATAATGTAATGAACTTGAATTTGATAAAATACTGATTTTAAAAAATACAAACTTAATTGAAATTACAATAATAAGGTACACTGTACATTCTGTAGTTTTATCTATCGAAACATCACTATTGAGAATAAAGGAAATAAAAAATAAATAAATAAATACATAATGTAAAACATCTGGATGCATTAAATATAAAAAAAATTGGGTGGGTGCTTAAACTTCATGAAAATCACACTGCCGTTTAAAAGTTTGGAATCAATAAGATTTTAAATGTTTTTTAATAGCCTTTTCTGCTCATTAAGGCTGTGTTTGTTTAAAAAGAGAGAAGAAAAACATTTAAACTTTATTGCAATTTAAAATAGTGTGTTTTTTTATTTTAATAGACTTTAAAATTGAATTTATTTCTGTGATGCAAAGCTGAATTTTCAGCATCATTACTCAGTCATCAATGTCACTCCAGTCAGTGTCACATGATCCTTGGAAACAGCTGTGCTGCTTAATTTTTTTTTTTTTTTTGCTAAATATTTTTGAATAAAACATTAAAGAGAACAGTATTTATTTAAAATAGAAATCTTTTGTAACAATATATACTACCGTTAAAGTTTGGGATCAATTTTTTCTTTCTTTCTTTGAAAGAAATTAATACTTTTATTCACCAAGTATGTGTTAAATTGTTAAAAAGTGATAGTAAAGACTTACATTGTTAGAAAATATTTCTATTTTGAATAAATGCTGCTCTTTTAAACCTTTTATTCACCATTGGCGTCAACAGCGCTTGAACAGCAATTGCAAAAAATCAGTTTTTTTCCTTTTTTGTTTTTCGTTTGAGTTGACATGCAAACATGTAAACATGCAACTGTATACTTTTTGAGAGATTTATCCATTTATGTTTTACTTCTATATCATACTAGCCTAATTCATGGTCATGTTCTCACGTATCTAGCTAATGAAATACGCGAGACCAATGAAATGAAACCAATGAAACACTGTAAAGAACAAGCCATGGACAATGTTCCTGTGCGCAGCTTGCTTTTTAGCTCTTGATGTACATTTCTCTTAGTCCAAGTCTATAAACATGTTTTTGGAAAGGCGTCAGAGAGACAGGCCACCTGCTGCCCTACACCAGAGTGGTTTCTGCAGCTGTGGGGACTAGTGCAGCTGGGACGTCCCAGTAATGCACTTTTGTTCAAGGCCCTGTAGAGCACAGGGTGGGCTGCCAGAGCAGCTATGTCTCTGACAAGACAGCAGTTGTCTGAAGTCAGTAAATCGCTCAGTAACAGCACCGAGTCTGTTTGCATGTATTCCTAATATGTATGTCATGCCATTACATGGTCCCGCAGGGGCATCATGAATCTGCACGATCAGAATACAGAGAGAAGATATTCCTTTGACATTTCAGGGAAAGTTCTTCCAGCATCTACAGCTGTTTGGAAAAAGAATAAAGTATGGAATGTAAATTGTTTCATTGAAGGCAAAACTCCAAAAATGCAGTTTTATTTCTCTGTGGTTTTCACTGCTATGTGCTGTTGAAATGTTTATTTTTGCAAATTTACTTTTAAAGCTTTTTTTTTTCTCCCTGGGAGGACGTTGGAAGAAGCCCTCTGTGAGCCGATTGCAAAAGATCTAGTCTTTCTAGATCTAAAGCACATATGCAAAAACTCAACATGAAAGTTCATTTTTTTCCAGTCTTTGAGTTATTGTGTTGTTCACTTTATGAGTGTAGAAACTAAACTAAACAGCACAGTTTGTCAAGTGCTAAAAATCAAACTTTCGTTGTGTACAGTAAATCTTGTTGCTGGTAGTTTAAACATAAAAGCTACTAGTAATTGAAGCCATAAAATTGAAACAACATTTAAAACTCATTTGCATCTGGAACTGATGCATTTCAGCGTAAACTAGACATTTAATAAGCAAAAATGTGGAATAACATGTCTCATCCATTTGACTGGATTATGGAAAATGAGTGTTATGATCCTAAACATACAACAAGGACTTGGTGATGTCACCTGAAAACAAAAGTTGTTTCAGACAGAATAAGTTGAAAAATCATGCATAAGATGACCAAGAACACGTATTAAATGCAAAAGAAGTCCATGTTGAATGCATGTCGACTTCTTCTGAGATTGCCTGGAAGGCTTTGCATGGCTAAATAGCCAAAAGAGCAGTGTGAGAGAGGCGTAACCAGGCCAAGAAAATGTGGTTAGCATCTACTCTAGTTTCTCCTGAAAGGAGACGTGAGCAGAAGACCACAGGAATCCCAAGCTGACCATCTTTTCTAAGTCAGCATGAATGCATCATCACATATAAGTGGGCGGAAGGAAGCGGCTTCTTGAAAACCACAGTGACCTTCATTAGGACTAAAAGTCACCAGCAGGAGAACTGGGCAAAAAGTTACCAGTTTATATTTGGACACTTATGAGCCATTGGTAAGAGCAGCAAAAACAATTATCAGTTGAAATGACATACTGTATGTGGCCATGGGCCAGAAAACCAGTCATAAGGGTCAGTTTTTTTTTTAAATTGAGATTTATACATTATCCGAAAGCTGAATAAATAAGCTTCCACTTGGTAGAAGAGGACAATATTTGGCCGACATTTTAGCAATGCATATTACTAATTAAGAAATAAAAAATTATTTACAGTAGGAAATGTACAAAATATCTTAATGGAACATGATCTTTACGTAATATCCTTAATGATTTTTGGCATAAAAGAAAAATCGATAATTTTGACCCATACCATGTATTTTTGGTAGTGCTTTCAGTCGATTACAATTTTTAATCGAATTAATTACATAATGTGTTACATAATTATTCTAATTAATCGCAAAATAAATTTGACTGAAAATACCCACAAAAGATTATTTAAAGCTATTTTCGTTAAACGAGAATGTTTCAAGTAGACATTACAAATATGTGATTTAACATAAAATTTATTACACAAACATTTAGGCTGCAACATCCTAACGTAAACTATAAAACAGAAAAGAAGAAAAAACATCTTTTTGAAAAACATCTCAGTATTTTTATGTTCATATCATGAAAGTCATGGTAACTAAAACAGCTTACCAACAGTCTTCAAAATACTTTCTTTTATGTTTGGGTGAACTAGCCCTTTAATGTTTTTATTTTTATTATTATTATTATTATTATTTTATGAAGTGATGCTCTAAATAAACTAAATTTGCCAGCAGGTGGTGGTAAATGTCTTTATCAGTCATTCGCTCATTCAATTTGATTCATTCAAACAGCTGATTCATTCAGGAATGAAGCGAATGGCTCTCTTTATAAATGGGCCTTTGAATCATTGATTCACACGATTCGTTCAAAACACGGATTCATTCAGAAACTAAACAGCGCTGTGTTGCTTGGAGACACACAACAATTCTGCTATGGCTTCAAAGGTAATATGTTCTCTGCAAAATTGAGCAAAAACACATAATACAATGTTTAAAATATGACATAATATCAACTTCTTATTTACTGAACTGTTGTATAAAATCACATTTAAACTCGTGACAGATCGGGACAAAATCAGCACTTGTCATATTGCTTTTGCTGCCCGTGTGATATGTGATATATATATATAATTATGAGACAAAACACATACAGGGGCTTTTTTGGGCAATATCTTGAATTTTAGGGCATAACTGCATTTGTGGAGTTGTTGCCTTGCATCATATTTGTCAACAGTCAACTACATATAATATAAGATGATGTATAGCTCATGTTATTTTTTCTTAACTAATTAATGCATTAAACTGACAGCCCTAATTCTTGGCTATTGCTACAAATATACCCGAGCTGCTTAAGACTGGTTTTGTGGTCCAGGGTCACCTGTGTTTTATGCATTAAAGGGACAGTTCTCTTGAAAATTTTGTCATTAATTACTCACCCTCATGCCATTCCAACAACCTTTGTTCATCTTCAGAACACAAATTTAGATATTTTAGATGAAATCCCAGAGCTTTCTAACCCTGCATAGACAGCAACACAACTATAACATTCAAGGCCCAGAAAGGTAGTAAGAACATCAGTAAAACAGACCATGTGACATCAGCCGTTCAACCTTAAATTTATGAAGATACAAGAATACTTTTTTGGGGGAAATGTGCTGTAATTTCACAAAAATAATGTCAAGAGAGTTACAACCTGTTGAACTAAAACCAGTTTGAGCTTGATTTTTTTTTGCTTCCGAACAACATGGTTATGCTGGTCCACCAGCACCAAACTAGCTCTAATTCGCAGTACTAACCCTACGCGAAATCTAGTTTACCACAGTAAATTCCTATCTCTTCAGATGCTCTACAATCACTCCAGTAGCACGCTTTGAAGTCTAGTGTTTCACTCATGTGCTGTCAGTGCTGGCTTTCATACAGATTATCCACACACCACTATTTGCCCTTATCGGTCACTAATGCAGACTGTAGAGCCTAACATCATCACATATGTCGTCAAAGAACCTTTGTGTGTTGTGGCACCCAGGGAGGCTTCTTCCAGTGATCTGACCTGACCCTTTCTGTTTGTTTTCCCCTTGTCCAAACCCTTAGTCACCCACCACGATCCTGAGAACACCACCTTCAACAGTATTATCGAGCCGCCCTCCGTGGTGGACCAGCCTTCTCCGTCATGGTCGTCCCAGGAGTCCTTCTCTTCCTTTGAGACGAGCGAAGATGGGCCCGTTTACTGCGTACCCCACGAAGGTAAGCGGGAACTAGTGCAGATAAGCCATCTGTTTGTGCAACATGGAAAACAGATGAGGGAGTTAAGAAATCTCCAGACAATTTTATTAAATGACCCCATTCTGTGGTAAACGGTTGCCCTCTGGGTGCGTATATCACGTGCATTGAGATAATACAAACAGTAAATGCTATAAATGGCCAAGTCAGCAGATGCAGCGCTTTCAGGATGTGACTCAGGAGTTTCAGGATGTGACTTTCCTTAAAAGCATTTGTGCAGTTTTGATGTTTCACAAAGTATACAAGATTGTCCTTATTTTATTCTAGATGTTTCTATAATAATGCCTATTATAACGCTTGGTTAGTTGTTTTTTTTTAAACATTTCAGTACAGTCAGAGCTTACTAAGATTTACTGAATAATGTACACTATATTGTCACTGCAAAAAGATATGTTCAGAAATGACCAGGAAATTAGGGTTCAAAAACTAGCAAAACAGTGCTGTTTAGTTGAGAAAATAATAAGTTACATTTATAAAAATGACCCTGTTCAAAAGTTTACATACGGTTGATTCTCAATACTGTGTTGTTACCTGAATGGTTTTTTTTTTTTTTTTTTTAGTTCTTCAGAAAAATCCTTCAGGTCTCACAGATTCTTTGATTTTTCAGCATTTTTCTGTATTTCAACCCTTTCCAACAGTGACTGTATGATTTTGAGATCCATCTTTTCACACTGAGAACAACTGAGGGACTCGTATGCAACTATTACAGAAGGTTCAAACACTCACTGATGCTTCAGAAGAAAACATTTTGCATTAAGAGCCGGGGAGTGAAATGTTTTGAATAGAATGAAGATGTGTACATTTTTCTTCTACATCGTTCTGCCTAAATATAATCTTTATTTTCATTTAGTACTGCCCTTCAGAAGCTACAGAAGATACTTGCATGTTTCCCAGAAGACAAAATAAGTAAAATTTATCCTGATCTTCAAATTCAAAAAGTTTTCACTCCCCGGCTCTTAATGCATCGTGTTTACTTCTGGAGCATCAGTGAGCGTGAGCATTTTTGGAAAGAGTTCAATATGTCACTGGAAATGTGGTAACAAATTGGTATAAAATGTG
This sequence comes from Labeo calbasu, assembly GCA_019740295.1. NCBI lineage: Eukaryota > Metazoa > Chordata > Actinopteri > Cypriniformes > Cyprinidae > Labeo > Labeo calbasu. The sequence goes on along the minus strand of JAHKKF010480410.1, from coordinate 26,071 downwards.
TTCAAGAACTATATTACCAAAACAAACTGACATGAGAATTCATTAAAATAAATAGATACATAAAAAAAAACGTATAACATGATAAAAGCAGATACATTTATTAAAATTAAACTGAAAACATAAAAATAAAAACTAGGTAAAAATATTAATAAATAATATAATTGTATGTAAATTATACTAAAACAATACTGCAAAAAAGTGAGTAAAATGGCAAAAATCAAAAATACAAAGGGCTAAAATGACCAAAAAAAGTCTTATTGAATAGTTTTGTAATACATAAAAAAAAAAAAAATTAGATTAATTTTAGTAAAACAGAATAAGAATTTATGGTAATGACCTGTTTATTTTCAGCATATACAAAATAAGTTCATACTGTATCATTTGCATTTTAAAAACAATATATCTATGTATTTATGTTTAATTTATTTATTTAGCTTTGACAATAAATAAATAAATAAATAAATTTGCACAATTGCATTAATTGGTTCGGCAGAATAATTGATTAGTTTCCAAATCAATCAGTGTTTTTGAATAAGTTGTTGAATAATTGCTTTAATCATTACTCATAAAAGATTGACTGTTTCCAAATTGAATCAGTGTTTTTCAAAACATCAATTGTGTGAATGATTCACTGACTCACTCATATAGACAGTCGCCTGTGTCCATGAATGAATCGGCTCACTAGCTATGTTTCCATTATTCTGTTTTTATACGCATTTTGACGTATTGCACAAAAACAAGCAATGGAAACAGCAATTTTCGAAAGAAAATCCCTAAATTTGCAAAAAAGTTTTTACGCTCGCTAGAGGTGGTTTTTGAATACTGGGAGATGGAATTGCGTATCATGCGTATCAAAAAAGTCATGTGACTTTGCGCTATGTGATGGCATAACCTCTCCTACTTTTTGTAGTAATATTTATTGAAAATTTATCAGCAAGTGATGATTTTGTTTGACTGGAATGGAAACTGTGCTTATTAGCAAATGTTTTATGCAATATTGGAGTTAAATTCACAACTTTGGATTGAAACCCAGCTACTGACTCACTCCTTTTTGAGATGTTTAAGAACCAATACTTTTAGTCAAAAATATTTTTCTCTTCTACTTACTCTTTCTTTACTCTCTTGCATTTTTCAGAGACTACGAATGAGTGCTGTGACAAGCAAAACTCTAGCACTGTTCAAGAAATACCACTAACCCCCAATGACGATGACGCAGGAGAGTACACGTCCCTCAAAGACACAACGAAGCAGTACGTTAACGATGGGAGCGAGCAGCCACTCCTGAAGTCTTCAGACAGCGAGGGCTCCACCAGTGGTTCTGAGTCAACCATAGGAGCCGTTTACGCCCATGTCGCCCGCCTTTCCAAATACTCCAAAGAGGAGGAGGACAACGCCTCACCAGAGAAGACAAAAGAGAAGACGAAACCTCGTCCTCCAGACCCTTCCACCAAACCGAAGGTGTCCTGGATCCACGGAACATCTGCAAACAACCCAACAGAGCAAAGCCAGACTCCGTCACCGCAAAAAGAGAAGAGAAAGAACGACTCGGAAGGTTCTGGAAAGGTGGATGAGAAGCAGCGATCAAAGGAGAAGTCGAGCAAGAACCGTGAAAAGCACCAGGACGGCAAGAAAGCAGATGGACCCGAATCACCAAGCAAAAGCAGATCTCAAAAAGCTTCGGAGACCATCGAGCACCTCAACGGGACATTCCAGAACGCCCTGAAGAAGATCGGAAACTTCCACTCGGATAAGAAAACAAACGACACCAACAAAGATCCACCCAAGAGCCCAAAGATCATGCATCCGCACATGAACTCTGAGGCCGCCACGCTACTCGCGGCTCAGCTGAAGGAAAAGACCCAAAGCCTTAACCGGAACGAGGGTCTCACGGTGGGCATCAGACCCAACGGTGTATCAACACCTCAAGCCAACCGAGAGAAACCCACCCCACCTCAAAAGACCAAGCGCTCTGCAACTGGGACCAACAAGCCCCTTCTTCCCACCTCCAGCAACCTCCAGAAGATGGTGGCTCCTATTTCAGACTCTACACCTGAACCTAAAAGCCCAGGGGTTAATGGGACCAAAGTTGAAGGAGACGCCACACCAAAGAAAACACCCATCAAAAAACCACCAAGGAAGAAAGGAAAGGAGGGAACACTGGAGACGGAAGGCAAAACCACTCCAAAGACGGCCATTATGCCACCTCAGATTGTCAAATAGATCTTTGATCGCATTGGTGCGTCCATTTTTGAGAACAGTTTTTCATTCATTAAACATTATATAGGAATTGGATGGATTTTTTTATGGACGAGCTGCTTATAGGATTTAATATTTTGAAGGACTGTGGTTCTCGTTAACTCTTTGAAGACCTGGAAGCGAAAACAACGTCGGTTGTACAGTATTAAAAAGGAAGAGTAAATGAATTTGATGTAATAAGCTCATTTTGTATGCTCTCGGTTTTACATATGCATTACTCCACGTCCAAAGAGAGATTTTCCAATGCTATTGTTTTTTTTATTTTGTGTCTGAAAGGTTGTATTTAGCACTGTATTCATAGGTGTAAAGATTGAACCAAAGGTACTTTAAAAGGTACAGAAAGAATGATGCCAATATTAATTTTCTCTCAGGCCTTATCAGTATATTCAATATCTTGTAAATGATGTAATGAAGGAAATTGTCTGCTTGGTTTCTAGGTCATTTGGTTCATGTGCATCACGTACATCAGTACTTCACCTAGCATCATGCTTTTTAAGCTTAAAATGCAAAATATCTTGCAAAATATCTGTTCTTGCTGTTGAAGCTAAAAGTTTTCCCCTTTCCCATACAGTACCCACAATCGGTAATGCATTTTTTTTTTCAGGCCAGATAACATGACTGAAAGAACCCCATCATTTAAAAAAATATATATATATTACCAGGTTCAAGCGCTTTAAGGCATTTAAGCACATAGGAAAAAAGATATTATTTAACAAGCCCCAAACAACCTAAACCTAGAAATACTATGTTTTTTAATGCCTGTGACTGTTATTGCGCCAGCTGTGGTCAAATCTTCTTAAAACTTTGCATGCTCGTTTAGAATCACCTGTCGCAAATGCTCAGCAGGTTTTGTGAAGTTTTGAGTTTTCCTTTAGACTTTATAGGATTTTGGGTAAATTTGGACAGGCCTCTTTCTAAACGACCTCATTATAGCTTCCCAAAGGGTAAATTTAAAATTTTCTTTGATAATTATTGGCCTAGAGAGTCCAGAAAAAAGTGTGCTGCTGTGCTTTTTTCCAGATTAAGCAGAAACCCTAAGACTAGTTCGCAAAAGTAGGTTTTCTACATCTTCTCAATCATTTAACAAACAATTTGACAGCGGTGCTTCTATCGTATGATATGAATATTGCGTATATTTAAAAAAAAATGTGCGACGTACAATCATTTACGCCTTGAAAAATGCGTAATGACTGTTTTTTAATTTTTTTTTCCAAATTTCTCTCAGACCTTTGGGGCTGTGAGTCAAACAGGCCCACTAAGTTTCATTCTGACTGGAGCTCCATTAACCGGTGCTCAAAATTCGTCGGCCAGTGGCGGCCATGTTTTTTGAGATATGCAAATATCCTTGTAGACACTTGTGGTACATCGGAACAAGACCGCACACACCAATTTTCATGTTGATAGGATAAATGGTTTTACAATTATAGCCATTTTTATGTTTTCTCCCCTCTTATAGTAGATTGAGCTCTTACATACGTGTTCTTAGTTTGGCTAAAAGTGGGCCTACCCCCTTCGAATGTTTTGCTGTCCCTTTGCGACGGTGAGATAATTATTGATATTCACTCTTTAGGGAATATTTCTGCACTGGTTTGGTTCCGATCGGGTGAAAAGAAAACATAGGACTAGTTCACAAAAGTAGGTTTTTCAAAAAACACGAAATACCCGAAAATTTTTTCAGGCTGCATTTTGTCCAAGGTGAGCCAAGGATTTCAACGACATAAGACACTTGAGCCTGCGACTGATGGTTTAGGAGTTATAAGCGATTTCGTACTTTTGATCGCTGTAGCGCTCCCGTCAGGCCGATTGGGGCGAGCCTTGGTCAGGTTGTGGGCAGTGGGAGTATTACCATTCCTCCAAGTTTCAAGTCTCTACGACTTACGGTTTGGTCTACATGATCAGTTTTATGTGGAGATTGCTGATCCGTGACCATTTTAACAATTACAATTACAATAGGGTTTTCAGAGCTATGTACTTGAACCCCTAATTATTACGATTTTTTTGCTCACATGTGACTTGGATCTGTTTTTCTCATGACACCACAGCCGCATGAAATCTGATCTTTCCAATTCCGATTTGTGCCACTTCCATATGTGGTACTAAATCTGAAACAGGTCAGATGTTTTGCATTGCGTGTGCATTGCCACAGTGTGAACAGTCATATCGGCATTCATGCGACTTTTACGTCACTCGAGATCAACGTGTCACGATTCTGTGCTCATGGGAGTCACTTCAAATATTTTACATACCCAAAGTTAAGACATTTCCAAAAGATAGTCAGTGGAAGTACAGTTATTTATCAAAACTCATAGGTATTACAGCGACAACTCTATATATAAGCAAAATGAGGGCTTGTATCATAGTTTCAAAAATCTGTTCTGTCTTTATTTTTCATATTGCCTGTGCGTAACTTCACTGGTTTCTGCGGCAGATCACACGATAAATAAGCGCATAATCGCTTACTTTATATTCTATGCGTTTACTTCCGTATGACAGCATGCTGCACGTGTTGCCAAATCCACAGTTTTTCCACAGAGTTGAAAAACAACCCACTGCAGCGTTGAAAAAGTAGCCCAATGCCGGCAAGCATGGGGCTGAAGCAACCCCACTAACGTGATATTTACCCCCCAGAACTCCACTGGGCTAGTTTTGAGAAGAAATTGAGCAGATTTTGTTGTAAAAACCTGACAACCTTGTTCATATTGTTCTTTTGCGCATTTGGGTCAGGTCAGAACCATTATCTGTTCACACTGGAAATCTGATACTAGCCACATTTAAAACAACAATGTGAACAGCTATACAAAAATAAAATCAGATCTGATCAAAAACTAAGGCTCACAGTGTGAACATAGACTTGGTATGTTGGCGTTCAGGCTGATTATGAGATATTATAATAAGAAAATAAGTAGAGTTATACAACCTTTCTCCTATGGGATAGATATTGTACACGGGGGAGTACTCAAATTCTCATCCAATAAATTTCAGTCCTTGCTGAACATCCTGTTGAAATAGGAAACACACATAATAAATGTGTGGGAAAAAATGTAAATGTTTCAATCAGTTTTTAACTTGTTGATATTCGCATTAAAACTCAGCACTTAAAATTATTCTTAAACTCAGTAATTATTTTTATGCCTTGCAAATCTCACCTCAATGTTTCTAAAGCATAATAATCAAGGCATTACTATAGTGCTCACTGGCATTTTATGAAAAGTAATGGGCAAACATTATTCATATATACACATACATGCAGCAGTTGCAACCTATAAACTTTTACCATCAAACAAATATTATTTGTCCACTGAAACAACCATAACACCTTAAAGATGCCAGTATAACGCAACCTAAAAGTCAGATTAAAGGGTATTATCCTAATTTTTTATTCTTCACACTTTGCCTTTTGACTATACAGTTGCAGGAAGTTCAATGCAACTGTGGTTAAAATGACCAAAATAATGGGTATTTTTAAGCGTACTATCTAAAACACGCAAATACTTTTAAGATGACACCAACAGATACAAAAAAAGATAGAGAAAAGTTCATGAAAAACTGGATGGTTATATATTACAAAGAACTTAAGGTTAAATGTTCAATCTGGGCCTGTGTGTTTTTGAGTTTGTAAGCGGGTTCACAAAAAGCTTTTCGATTGTGGTGTACAGTAACTGCTATTCCCTCATATGGTACCTTATATTTTTCTACATGCCAAGATATTTTGTAATAATATTTTTACCTTCATTTGTAAGCTGTGCTTATACCTTATATCTTGCTTTTTTTATTTTTTGTGTGTCAAATGAACTGGTTTTCAATTTTGATTACATTTTTTTCGTCGTTTTTATGTGCAAGCATCAGGTACATTTGGATTTAATGTTTTAATATCTTTCTGTTTACTCTCCAACTATCTTTTTCACATTTCTCTGTGGATGTTATTGTTTTTTATGAACGATAAACTGCATGATGCAGAGGTCGGTGAGAGATCGCTGAGAGATATGTTACCCCGTGTTCTGTTTTTGCTGTTCTGATGTATTTGACCGACGACAAAAAACGACTTTTCATGTTTTTGCACGAATCCAGAACATTACCATCTGCAGTATATGACTTTATGGGAGTATGAATAAGAGATTTTTTTTCTACTCTGACTTTGGCATGAGCTTTGACTGATAAAAGCTTAGCCTTAAAACATGGAGCATTATCAGTAACATGCATTATCTTCACTCATTTTGTCCTGATTTTTGCCTCTCTGTGTTGTTGATGTGTGGTTGTTCATGTTACCGTATTTGAAATAAAAGCAAACCTGTAGCTCATGAATCTAAAGGACACAGACATCTAATGGTTCTCCTTTCAACATTCAACAAATTAATATAACACAATATAATATAATATAATATAATATAATATAATATAATATAATATAATATAATATAATATAATATAATATACTAAACATTTTATAATATTTTGTACACACAATCTATAAAAGATTCCTAAAATGTACTCAATAATCTTACAACTTAAGTCCTTAAAAATATATGTATATGCCCTAAAAAAAAACTGCCCAAAAATAAATAAAAAAACAAATAAATAAATAAAAATTGCCAAAAAAAGAAGAGAGATCTGGCTACAAAACATGAGTAAATCTAACAAAAGCCTATTTAAATATTTTTAAAATTATACATTTGTGGCTAACTGGATTCAAAATATGTAAAGTAAAGCAAAGCAAAGCAAAGCAAAGCAAAACAAATTTTTAATTGTTTAATTTTATTTATATGCACCAATATATGTATGCCTACTTCTACTAGTAATAAACTGCAATATATTTACAAACTATTTTATGATTTAATGAGTGAATTAAAAAAATAAAAATAAAAATTGCATTATGGGCATTAGTAGCATCTCTGAGGAAGTACTAATTTGGTCCACTGCTTCATAACGGCTTATGAAAGTCAAATGTTTTAAATATTGATGATAAATGTTTCTTGAACAGCAAATCAGCATATTAGAATGATTTCTGTAGGATCATGTGACATCTGAAGACTGGAGTAATGATGCTGAAAACTCAGCTTTGAAATCACAGGAGTAAATTACATTTAAAATATATTCAAATAGAAATCAGTTATTTTAAATAGTAAAAATATTCAAAATTTTTGAATTTGAATTTTGAATTAAATAAATTTTAAAAAATGAAATAAACTTAAAAAAAAAAAATAATAATAAATAAATAAAAATCTTAATGTTGAAATACTTTTGTCTGGTAGTGTACACCGTAAATAGTCAATATATAATCGCTCACCCCAGAGGGAGGAAAAAAAAAACAAAAAAAAAAAGTAAATTTTACAAAATAATAATTACTGTTCAGAGAAAGAAGATCACGTCTCTAAATGACACTTTGCTTTCTGTTTTTTTTTTCTCTCTCCCATCCCGTTTATACAGTAAATGATATTTTACAGTTTCCGCTGACTCCTGGCTGCCTCTGTGCTGTGAGCAGGGGATCATGGGGAGGTTTTTTCGTAGCGGTAGCTGTTGCAACGGTGGTCATATGCTCATCAAACTCTAAAGGGCCCAGAGGACTCAACTGGCGAGCTCCTCTACTGGCACAAGAGCCCCTTTCATACAGGAACAGTTGGAAGTCTGTGCGATGGGGCCCTGGAGTTAAAGCATCATGCGCTGCGTATTTGCACTCCATTTTCTCTGTCTTTTTTTTAAGAGAGAGGAGGGCTTGAAGAAAGCAGCCAAGGTTTCGTGGGCAAAAGGCAACATAGGCGAGGAAGATCATGTGATCTGTAATTGAAACCAGAGATGTGTAAGCATCCAGACACACATACACATGTGCACATTTCCCAAGTCATGCCACTGCTGACATCGAGCTTCTTTGAAAGACTGAATTACGCACACACTTTGGTTTCACTATGTATATGACCTGTTGTTGTATTTAAATGTATTTCCATACCTGCTTCACCAGCTACTTCATGGCAGATACTGAGTAAATATTCAACAATATAATATCATAAATACACTATAATAAAAACACATTTTTAAAAATTCTTTACATTTTTTTTTTTAAATACTTGATTAAAATTGTAAAAGTTGTTTTGGGTCCATCTTACAAAACAAGTCCTTAAAAAAAAATCTGTTTTGGATCTAACTACAAAACAAAAAGTGAGTCTCTAGCACATCTAACAAAATCCTATTATCCAAAATCCTAAATTAAGAGGAAAATGAACATGAAAATTTATTTTTTTAAAAAAATTAGATTTCTCAAATTATATTAATACATTACAATTAATTATAATAAACAAATTATATTTTTGCTTAAAATAAACTGAAGACCAATCACATCTTTAAAAAAAAAAAGTAGCAGAAAAACTGAATTAAAAGTAGGAAATGATACATTCCAAAGTAAATATCAAAAGTAATACTTAATAAATTACATTATTGAAATAATATTTAAAAATGTAAATTTACCATAAATTAATTATAATCAAATACACCAAATAATCAAAAAAGAAGTTTGCTTAAATAAAATAAAGTTTATTCCCCCAATCCTAAATTAAGTAGTAAATTAAAATGAGAATTACATAAATATACATATATTTTTCTCATATTATAATAAAATATAAATATAATTCATTCTAATAAATAATAGAGTATTTCAGCTTAAAATAAACTGAAGACCAAATCACATAAAAAAGTAACAGAAAAACAAAATGCAGAAGTGAGAAATAACACATTTTAAAAGTATGTACATTTCAAAAGTAATACTTTAATATATTATATTATATTATATTATAATTCTATAATTATAAATGATAATAAATTACAATAAATTAATTCTAATTAAATACAAATTTAATACCAATGAAATAATCAAAATTAATAAAATATATTTTGCTTAAATTTATCCCCCATGGTAAAGTATATTAAAAATATATTTATATATATAATTACAATAGAGTATTTTAGAGTAATAATAGAGTAAACTGAAGACCAATCTCATTAAAAAAAAAAGTAACAAAGTCTAAATTAAAAAGTTAGAAACACATTTGAAAATTAAATTTCAAAAGTAAAACTTCAATTACATTATTGAAATTATATTTCAAAATTATAATTCTATAAATATAAATTTAAATATATTACAATAAATGTATTATTATTAATTTATTGTACTAATTTTACACTACTTATTTAATACAAATTTAATACAAATCTAATACTCAAAAGTGATAACTTATATTGCTTTAATAATATTATTTTATTTAAAACAAACAAACAAAAAAAGCAAAGTCTCACAACTGTCCTTACTGCAATGCGTCCAGATGTTTTAGGCTATTTTTGATTTATAATTTTCATTATTCTCAGTGGTGATTCTCCAGTTTATTTATTTAAAATCAACATGTCTTCTAAGGACATTTAATTATAAATTTATCAGTTTAAGAAATGCACCATTATTTTGTCTACATTACAGAAATGAGAACACGCACATTCTTATTCCAATATAATTTTCCCAGTAAATTCTGGTACAGTAGAGATACGACACAACCGAAACAGCACTCCAGTGCTGGAAAAGTCATTTAGACTGCGATTCTTCCAGGGAAAAAAAAAAACGTATTCCAGAAAGTATTCACAAAACAAGGATTTCAAAAAAATATTGCTTACAAAAAAAATCCCAAGATATGGTTTTAAGACTGTCATCTGTGACCGGAAAGACAAATTGATATTTCGGAGGAAGTGATATGACAAATGCAGTGCCAGTCTAAACATACCTCGCAAAAACCTGGAGCACAATCAAGCGGCAGGACCATCAGAGCCAACAACCGACCCGCGGCTACACGCCTGTTCACAACCCAGCTGTCGCCATGGCAACAGGGACAGATTGCATCCACATCTGGTAGCGATTTCAGCTCTTGTGAAAGAAAAAAAAAAAGTGGGGGGAGAAAGAAATTTATGAGTTAAGGCGGAAAAAAGACATATTTTCTGCAATGCAAAGCAGAAAAAAGCAGAGGGTTGAGTTACACTTGAAAGAGGCAGAGAAATGTGTTTTGTTTGTTTGTTTGCTTTTTTTTCTTCAAACAGAATGGAAGCAATTTTTCATACTTCTGTAAGTTATGAGAATTGAACGGAACCGTGCTGGTTCTCTGGAAAGCTGACACGCTGAGCGCCTCTGCCTGTTTAGGCAGGTTTTCATAGGAAACAGACTATACAGCGGGCGACAGACTCCAGAAAGAAAATGATTGTATAATAAAGGCTGACAACAACGTAACTTTAACATAAATCATATGCTTATATTCTAGGTGGGAAAGCAAGAGCTTCTCCTGCGTCGGTACGATGTTTGGTTATCTTTCTTCTGGTTATTTTTCTGAATTTCTCTTACAAAAGAGAAAACTGCTAGTATTATACGATAATGCAATACTTTTGTTCTCATACCACTGCATATACACACACTAGTTGGTTTTGTCTTTATATAGTGTCCAAAAACCTTTGGACAAAAAAAAGTTTCTGAGACCTCAGATGCACTTAAAAACATCTTGGCCTCAAAGCATTAGATAATAAAATATTACAGCAAGTGTCATTCACTTTAAAGAAGAAAAACTGTCACACTTTATTTTAAGAACCAATTCTTGCTATTAACAAACCATTAACTATGACTTTCACCTCAGCAAACTCCTAATTCGTTGCTTATTAATATTCAGTAAGTTTAGGTATTGAGTAGGACTAGGGATGTAGAATATGGTCATGCAGAATGTGCTTTATAACTAAGTACTAACAATCAGCCAATATGTTAATAATAGGCATGCTAATAAGCAACTTTAAAGTGAGAATTGGACGCTATACTAAAAGGTAAAAAAATACTATTACTATTATACTATAAAATACTACTATTAATTTTAATACTTTTATTCAGCAAGAATGCATTAAAATTTATCACAAATGACACTTGAAGACATCTAAAACGTTATAAAAGATCTCTGTGTTGTTTGTTATTCTATTCATAAAGAATTTTGTAATTGTAAATGATGATGATGATGATGATGATAATAATAATAATAATAATAATAATAATAATAAGCTAATAATAATTTCAATTATCAAACAATTGTGTTTTTTCAATAATCAAAAAGTCATGCTTCGTTATTATTAGTATTATTATTATTATTATTTTCAATTATCAAAAAGTTTTGCTGCTATTTATCATAATCAAAAATATCAAGCAGCAGAACTTAATTGAAAATAATAATAATAATAAAATTATAATTTTCAATTATCAAAAAGTTCTGCTACTATTTATTATTATTATTATTATTATCATCATTATCATTATCGTCATCATCATCATCATCATGGTTTTCACAAAAATATCAAGCAGCAGAACGTTTTAATAATTGAATATAATAATAATAATAATAATAATAATAATAATATTCTGCTGCTATTATCATCATCATCATCATCATCATCCTCACAAAAATATCAAGTAGCAGAACTGAATAATTGAAAATATTATTCTTATTCTTATTCTTATTTTCAATTATCACAAAGTTCTGCTGCTATTTATCATCATCATCCTCATCATCATGGTTTTCACAAAAATATCAAACAGCAGAACTTTTATTAATTGAAAAAAAAAATAATAATAATATATTTTTTAATTATCAAAAAGTTCTGCTGCTATTTACTACTACTATTATTATTATTATTATTATTATTATTATCATCATCATCATCATCCTCATCATGGTTTTCACAAAAATATCAAGCAGCAGAACTTTTTAATAATAATAATAACAATAATAATATTATTATTATTATTATTATTAATATTATTATTATTATATGTTCTGCCGCTTTTTATCATCATCACAAAAATATCAAGCAGCAGAACTTAAATGAAAATATTATTATTATTATTATTATTATTATTATTATTATTATTATTATTATTTTCAATTATCAAAAAGTTCTGCTGCCATTTATTATTATTATTATTATTATTATTATTATTATTATTATTATTATTATTATTATTATTATCATCGTCATCATGGTTTTCACAAAAATATCCAGCAGCAGAACTTTTTAATTGAAAAATAAATAAATAAATAATAATAATAATAATAATAATAATAATAATAATAATAATAATAATAAAAACAATGTTTTCAATTATCAAAAAGTTCTGCTGCTATTATTATTATTATTATTATTATTATTATCATTATCATTATCATTATCATTATTATTATTATTATTATTATCATCATCATCATCATCATCATGGTTTTCACAAAAATATTAAGCAGCACAACTTTCTGATAACTGAAAATACTACTACTACTGCTAATAATAATAACAATATTAGTAGTAGTAGTAGTAGTAGTAGTAGTAGTAGTAGTAGTATCATTGCTGAAAGTAATAATAATAATAATCATTATCATCATCATCATTTCTTGAGCAGCAAATCAGCATATTAGAATGATTTCTGAAGGATCATGTGAAATTGAATTTTCAGCATCATTAGTCCAGTCTTCAGTTTTGCATCACAGGAATAAATTACATTTTAAAATATGTTGGAACAGAAAAGAGTTATTTTAAGTTGCAGTAATGTTTTACAATATTACCGTTTTTACTGTATTTTCACAGATGAATGGATGGCTCAGAAAAAGTAAAATTATGTGAACACAAACTAATTCAGACCTGACAGAATATGCACACAAGTTGTTATTCTATTCAAAATATAAACTACAGATTGATTGTTTTGCACTCCTGTCAATGCAACCAAGTTTTATTATAAACAACAGTCAGATATCAAAGCTAGAGTCTTAAATTTATCCAACGATACACAGTTTGGATCAAGTTTCAAATCAAGTAAGAGTGTAATGTGTTAATGTGCTGTGAATATTGTATTATTGTACAATAATCTGGGGCCCCTAGTGATTTTTGTGTATAAAAGAGGTTCATGCAATGACATTCGAAACATTTTATGGGGTCTCTGTAGGTCTCTGATCTGTTTGAAACATTTTAGCATCGGTTTCTGCCATTGCGTTTTTGTCCGAGAGGTCTGTGAATCACAGCATACGTGTCCGTGCCATGTGTGGGTTATTACTGGAAAGACGCTTGGCGTGTGCCGCTGCCTCTAACCGCTGGATGCTGAGCTCAGCTCCTCAGCACTGAGATCATGTGTGTGTATAATATACTGTTACAGGCTGAATCTGCTGGACTCACACTGTGATATAAGACTGACTGATCTGAGGTGATAACAGAGCACTTCATCATACACTTAATGAGACATTCGGCTAAAAATAAATGATGTACTGCAATCATTTTACTCACTGTGTACCAGTTTGATGATAATTAGCGAATATCTAATTCAGTTTGCTTGCTTGTAGGCAAATGGTTATTTATTATTTAAACTGTTTAAATGTTTGTTTTTCAAATGTCAAAAACACAGGACCAAGAGTTATCATCTTGTTGTGAAGTAAGCTGTTCCTTTTCTAAGCAATCTAACTTTTACCTGGAGGCCAATTATATGTAAAAAATTAAATAAAAATATAAAATCACATGAACTCACACTAAAGGAGGGACCAGTGTCATCATAGAGACTTGAGGGCAGCACCTTGGGCTCTTTCTGAATCTGGAAATCCACCACAAACAAACAGAATCAACATTATTTTAAAAAGAACAAATCCTTAAACATGCATTGTGTGTGTGTTTTTTAAGTAATTATTTATTTTTATTTACTATTAATATTCTTTTTTTATTTATTAATAATGAATATAAATCATTTTATTTACTATACATTTACTTTTATTTTACGTAATAATTTAATGCAAGGATACATTAAATGTATTAAAAGTTAAGAGTAAAGACATTTATAATGTTACAAAATATTCATATTCCAAATAAATACTGTTCAATGAATCCACAAACAAAATAAAAAAAACAAAACAAAACATTAGCACAACTGTTTTAAACAGTAATGGGTCTTGAAAATTCAGATTTACCATTAATGGAAAAAAATTATAATTCATTAAAAATATGTAATTTGAAAACATTTAAAATATAAAAATATGTATTAAATAAAGTTTTTGAAAACTGAAATTTTAAATTGTAATGTTGTTACTGTATTGTCATTGTATTGCATTTTTGATCAAATAAATGCAACCTTGGGTGAACATGAGATTTCTTCTTAAATTTAAACAAAAAACGAAAAACAAAAACCTTACCAAGTTCAAATTTCGTAAATATTTATTTTTATTTTATTAAATAATTAATTGAATGCAAGGATGCATTTAATTTATTAAAAATGGAAATATTAGGCAGCACAAAGGTTATAAACAGTAATGGGTGTTGCAAATTCAGATTCAGAAGAAATGAAAGGAAAAAACTAATTCATAAAAACTATATAATTAAAACATTCAAGTTTAGAAAATTGTCATTTTAATTTTAAATTGTAATGTTGTCACTGTATTGTTATTGTATTTTTGACAAATGCAACCCTGGGTAAACAAGATTTGTGTCAATTTAAAAAAAAAAAAAACTTTCCAACTTAATTTTTAACATTTTACACACACACCTACACATACACACACATTTACACACACACACACACATATATATATATACAGTCATGGCCAAAAATATCGGCACCCTTGCAATTTTGTCAGAAAATGCAACACTTTTCTCAGAAAATTGTTCCAATTGCAAATGTTTTGGTATTCACGTGCTTATTGTTTTTGTTTGCAACAACACAAAAAAAAACAGAGAAGAAAAGTAAAACTTGATAAAATTTCACACAGAACGCAAAAATGGACAGGACAAAATTATTGACACCTTGTCAAAATTGTAAGAAATAATTACTTTTCAAGCATGTGATGCTCCTGTAATTTGTATTTAGACACACCTGTGGCAAGTAACAGGTGTGGGCAATATAGTAATCACACTTGAAACCAGTTAAAATGGAGAAAAGTTGACTCAGCATTTGTGTTGTTCGAATGGTGGATAAAGAACCCCGATTAACTTCCAAACAAAATTATCCATCGCCATCTGAATGAAAAGGGACGCTATGGCAGGAGACACAGGAAGACACCGCTGCTGACACAAAGGCATAAAAAAGCAAGATTGGAGTTTGCCAAAACTAGAATCCTTCTGGGAGAACATACTGTGGACAGATGAGACAAAAGTAGAGCTTTTTGGTAAAGGACATCATGCCACTGTTTGCAGAAAAAGAAATGAGGCCTTCAAAGAAACGAACACAGTTCCTACAGTCAAACGTGGTGCAGGTTCAAAGATGTTTTGGGGTTGCTTTGCTGCTTCTGGCACTGGATGCCTTGACTGTGTGACCAGTATCATGAAATCTGATGATTACCAAAGAATTTTGGGGTGCAACGTAGTGGCCAGTGTCAGAAAGCCGAGTCTCCACCAGAGGTCATGGGTCTTCCAGCAGGACAATGACCTGAAACACACTTCAAAAGCACTCAGAAATGGTTACAAACAACCATTGTGGAGAGATCTCAAAACAGCAGTTGGGACAAGGCATCCTTCAAATCTGAATGACCTAGAGCAGTTTGCAAAAGAAGAGTGGACCAAAATTCCAGTAGAGAGGTGTAAGAAACTCATGCATGTTACAGGAAGTGACTAATTTCAGTTATTTATTCCAAAGGTAGTGCTACCAAATATTAAGTTAAGGGTGCAAATAATTTTGTCCAGTGCATTTTTTGGGTTCTGTGTGGAATTGTATCAGATTTAACTTTTCTTCTTTGTTTTTCTGTATTGTTCCAATCCAAACAAAAAAATAAACATGTAAGTACCAAAACATTTGCAACTGCAACAATTTTCTGAGAGAAGGGTTGCATATTCTGACAGAATTGCATGGGTGCCAACATTTTTGGCCATGACTGTACACACACACACACACACATATACATATATATATATATATATATATATATATATATATATATATTATTGTATGCAAGTTTCCTTTTTTTCATAGTATCAAATAAAAGATGCAACACACTTTATTAAAAAAAAAAAATCCATAACATTTAGCAACAGAAGTTGTGTTAAATTTGCAGTGGAAGACTTGGCTCACATATCACACTCGACCATTTTTAAGCCGTTACGTAGAAAAAGCAAAGCCCCTCTGAAGAGATGAAAGTCTCGCATTAGTGAGACAGATATACAGGGTCAGCAAACAGTTGTCTGCACTTCTCTTTTTTCCTCTTTGTCAGCATATTTGTGTGTCAAGTTTATTCAAGAGGATCTGCCTCTAACGGAAAACTTTTCTATATTCCTTCCCTCTTCACATCCCTCCCACTTTCCCTCTTTTTCCCTCCTGCTCCCTTCCTTCTTTCGCTCTCCCCCTCTTTTTCCCACTCTGTTTCTCTGAGAGGAGGAAGTAGTATGGTTTATTCAGGGCTCAGGTTTCAGAGCAGAGGGTTTTTTTGGTCATTTTACTGGCTCTGGAGAAGAGAAGGAGAGAGCTGCTTCTGTAACCGTCACCGCACACAACAGTGATGAAGATTAGACCGAAATGGAAAACAGCTCATACACTCATTTCCTCTTTCGTAACTCCAGTGCCTATAAGGCTCCTCTGCTTTTATACAATCATGCTGCTGCTTGTTTTTTGAAAATTCAAACTGAGCTGTTTGTTACTCAGAGGTGTGTTATTAATTTAAGTTTGATTTGACTATATTTATCTGGCACATAATTTTTTTTTTTATTATTATTATTATTATTTTTTTTTTAAATGGCCTTAGACTGAAGACAGATGTGTGTCATTTTAAGACATTACAATATCATAGAGGCTTGAAGGTGCAGCAGTTTGTAATAGTAATTTTCTGACGCTTAGTCCAGGTATAGAAATATATACACTAATATATAAAAACTTTCTTTCTTTCTTTTTTTAAATTTGGCTGTAAAAATTTAATTTCAGAAAGAAAGAAAGAAAGAAAGAAAAAGAAAGAAAGAAAGAAAGAAAGAAAGAAAGAAAGTCAGAATTGTGAGTTTATATCTCTCAGTTCTGATTTTATAACTCGCAATTGTGACTTTATATCATGCAATTCTGAGAAAAAAGTCTGAATTGCAAGTCTGTATCATGCAATTGAGAAAAAAGGCTGAATTGTGAGTTTATATCTCAATTCTGAGGAAAAAAAGAATTGCTAGTTTGTATCACGTAATTCTGAAAAAAAAGGTCAGAATTTTTAGTGTATATCAAGCAATTCTGAGGGAAAAAAAGTCTGAATTGCAAGTTTGTATCACGCAATTCTGAGAAAAAAAAAGTCAGAATTGAGAGTTTATTACGACTATATATCATGCAATTCTGTGGGTGGAAAAAAAATCAGAATTGCGAGTTTGTGTCAATTCTGAGAAAAAAGTCAGGTCCCACTTTTTATTAAGTGGCCTTAACTACTATGTACTGACATCAAAACTAAGCAAAATGTACTTAATGTGGTCATATTGTATTGCAAAACACTTGCTGCTATTGAGGTGGGATATGGGTAAGGTTAGGGAGAGGTTTGGTGGTATGGTTAGGTTTAAGGGTAGGTTAAGGTGTAAAGGATGGGTCAACAGTTTAATTATACATGTAATTACAGAAATTAATTACAAAGGTAATTACATGCAGGCATTTTTTACATCAAAGTACAATGTAAATACATGTATGTACACAATAAGTGCATTGTATCAAATGATTCATTTCAATGTAAGTACATAGTAGTTAAGGCCACTTTATATAAAGTGGGAATTGTGTTTATATCTCACAATTCTGGGGAAAAAAAGGCTAAATTGGGAGTTTATGTCTCAATTCTGGAAAAAAAAAAGTCAGAATTGTGAGTTTATATCTCGCACTTCTGACTTCACAATTCTGACTTTGCAATTGCAAGTTTACATCACAAAATTCTGACTTTATACCACAAAATGAGAAAAAAAAATCAGAACTGTGAGTTTGTATCACGCAATTCTAAGAAAAAGTATGAATTGTGAGTTTATATCTCAACTCTGAAAAAACCCCCTCTGAATTCTTTGTTCATATCGCGCAATTATGACTTTATAACTAGCAATTGCGACTATATATCATGCAATTCTGAGAAAGGAAGTCAGAACTGTGAGTTTATATCACAATTCTGAGAAAAAAAATTGCAGAATTGCAAGTTTGTATCTCTGAATTCTGAGTTTATATCAACTGTGAGGAAAAAAAACGTCTGAATTGTGAGTTTACCTCGCAATTCTGACTTTATCACTTGCAATTGTGACTTTATATCAACTAATTCTGAGAAAAAAAGTCAGAATTGAGAGTTTACTGTATCTCACTGAATATATGCACAAAAGAAAAAAAGGATTAGGATTATTTTAGGGTTTTACGCTGTTATCTTGATCACTTTGCACTTTTCAAGAAAGAAAGAAAGAAAGAAAGAAAGAAAGAAAGAATTTCACTCCGAACTAACAAAAAAAAAAAAAAAAAAGGTAAAGTAGTAGAAACTTTAATCAAGACACAGAAGGCACGCAAAGCTTTTTCTCCTAGAGGTACACTTGTAATCTCCATGCGCTTCTCAGAATATCTCAGAGAGCCGCAGTCTGGATTCATTAAAACGTGTCAGTATCTTTAAAGCTGCGTCTGCATCCTGTTCCTCTTTCACACCCCCTCTTCACTCTCTCTCTCTCTTTCTGAGTCTCAGCCATTTCACAGAGCATATGGTTTTCATTAGGAGAGTTGGATTAGAGCACAACGGCAGATCTGCAATGGTGGCAATCCACACTCCTCTCCTTTTCTGCAGTCCCTCCATTATCTCACAGGCAATCGGTTTCAGTCATTCACCTCAAGCCAGTTCGCATTCAACCTCATGATGTCACCACCGCCGCCACCGCTGCTGCTGCAAATCTACCCTCAAAATCTAAATATATAAACCTGACCTGAAATTCTCATAATCCTATACTCCAGAGGTTAAAATTTCTAATCAGATTCGAAAGCCACTCTTAAATATAAAGGTTCTTTATTGGCATTAATGGTTCTATGTAGAACTTTTAGCATCCATAGAACTTTTCCAGTTTATTTTAAAATGTTCTTTACTCTAAGAAAAATGGTTCTTTTAAGAACTGTCGCCTGAAAGGAACCAAAAATGTTTTTTCCAATTTTGGAAGCTTTATTTTAAAGTGTGGAATCTTTCCATGCCACAAAAGGTTTATCAATTTTTAAAATGTTCTTTACACCAAGAAAAAAAAAGTTATTTTTCTGGTTCTCTCTGGAACCAAAAAAGGTTTTTCTATGGCTGTGAAAACCCCGTTTGGAACCTTTATTTTCAACAGAGCAAGAGAAACCTAAAATCATGGGTTAACCGAGTCTGCCTTGCCAAAAATAAACAATCGCCATCATTTTTTGGTGATGAAAGTTGGAAACAAAATATGAGCGTGTGTGTGAGTCTATGCCCTGAGGATCCAGACGTCCAGGATCAAACGATGCTTGTTTTGGAAACAGGGGGAAGCACTACCTAAATGCTGAGTGTGGAGAAAAACAACGGAGAGGGAGGGGGAAGAGAAAAGGGAAAAAAAAAAAAAAAAAAAAGAACGAGAGGAGAGGATGAGAGCCCAAAGGATCCGGTGGAGGAAATGGCTCCTGCTCATTATGTGTGCTGCTGGAGAACAGCATGCTGGGAAACGGATGGCAGTAATGCATGTGTGTGTGTTTGTGTATGTGTGCAGCACATCTTACGTGTGTGTCGACGTGTGTACAGGGATGGTGGCGCTCTCTTTTAGGAGAGAGAACGGAAGAGCTCGTAAAAAAGCTTTTTGATGTTTAGCCAGAGGCGTGTGACTGATACTCATCTGTGTGTCTGAGTTTTAAGACAAAACTCATAGCAAACTTCTGTTTTTATTCATATGATTTAACCCTATAAAACCTACTGTATCATATTTGATGCTCAGATTTCAGGTCTCTAAATGAACTATATGATCAGAACAACCTGTTGTACACAATCTACTGCATGCCTTCTGTCATCTGATTGATAGTTCATACTCTTTTAGCAAGTAAAAGGCTTTATAGGATCATTTTAAAATCATCCCCTTGCAGGCTGTGGTTCATGAGTCTTTATACTGTGAATTTTATAAAGGAAATGTAAGAATAACTCCTACTGTATATTGTTAGTAATATTTTAGAATGAAGTCTACCAGACTGAAGCATCTTAGGTTTACTTGATTATCCAAACACATTTTTTTTATTTATTTATTTTTTTTTTTAAAGAAAAATTATGTTAAAATGTGAAATGTGAGAAGTAGTAATTTGTCTACACAACATGTGATCCAGGAAAACAAAACCAGTCATAAGGGTACATTTTTTAAAATTGAGAGTAATCATCTGAAGCTGAACAAATAAGCTTTCGACTGATTTATGGTTTGTTAGGATAGGATAATATTTGGCTGAGATAAACAAATTGAAAATCTGGAATTTGAGGGTGCAAAAAAAACAAAATAAAAAAATAATAAAATAAATTAATTAAATTATTGAGAAAATCACCTTCCAAGTTGTCCAAATAAAGTTCTTAGCAATGCATATTACTAATCAAAAATTGTTTTAATATAATTACAGTAGGAAATTACAAAATATCTTCATGAAGCATGATATTTGTTTGATATCCTAATGTTTTCTGGCATAAAAGAAAAATTGATCATTTTGACCCATACATACATGTATTATTGGCTAAATATCCCCATGCTACTTATGACTGGTTTCGTAGTCCAGAGTCACATATAATTAATATAATATTAATTATATTGTACTGCATTATATGTTTCACCCCACAGTAAAAACTACAGAGCTTTGATCATAAAACTGAGCATTTTAAAAACACCTTACTAAGACATTATTGGAAGAAATAGAGTGAGAACTGACATTTACATGCATTTTATGTAAGCAGTCTGCTATACTGTTATAAAGATCTTGATTTACATTACAAGCCATCAGAATTGCATCTTACTTTTGGCCAAATATTAGCATCTGCACCAAATTGCATAGTTATGCTCCGTTTGTGCCTCAGAATACATTTGAGATGTTTTTTCTTGAGTATGAGCTCCATATTTTCTTGTATCATATTGTATGAGCCAAAAAAGACATAAAATATGATATTTAAAAAAAAAAAAAAAAAAAAACACTATCTAGACTTTCTTTTTTTAATATTTTGTCTTGAGGTTCTAGAAACTCTTCCATATGCATATTTTTGCACAGTTTGGGCTTCAAAATACATTTGAGATGTTTTTTTTTTCCCCCTGAGTATCAGCACCATATTTTCCTGTATCATATTGTATAAGCCAAATAAGCCATAAAACCCCCAACACTATGCAGACTTTCTTTTATTTTTTAAATACTTTGTCTTAAGGTTCTATAAACTATAAAAATAAATGTTTGCTGAAAGTCTAGTAAATATCATGGGAGGTTTTTTTTCTTTTTCTCTCCTCTGACTTGCTTATGCAAAAAATTTATAGTTTGCCTAACGAAATCAACAGTATGTCATCATTTACTCACCCTCATGTCGTTCTTTCATGACTTCTTGACTTTTTTCCACTATTCTGTGGAAAACAAAAGAAAATATTCTGAGAAATGTCTTTTTTGCCCATACAGTAAACATCAATGGGGTCCAATGTTGTTTTGGACTCACCCGTCAATCAATCATTAGATTATATCACTTGCGTTTAATGTTAACTTTAAGGCTTTAAAAATCAATTTTCTCAGTCAAATTTGGAAGTCCAAACATATACCCAGACATAACATCTCCAGTTTTCCAGACATCAGTATGCACTGACACAGATTCTGTGAAGCACATGCGAAGTTCATAAGAGTTTGGACTAAAATAACAAGTAATCAACTCAAAAGAACTTTTCTCTCTCTCTCTCTCTCTCTCTCTCTCTCCCTCTCTCCTTCCAGGAGAACCAATTAATTTCAGAATATATCAGACCAAGCTCATTTTGTTTGTGAGAGTCTAAATGTACAACATCAGATACATTTTAATAACATAAACGGCGCTCAGATTACATAATTCCTTGGACATAAACATAAATCTTACAGGCAAAATCTGATGTAAACAATGAAAATTATATCAATATTTCTCAGATACAAAAAGTTGTTGCTTTTCACTGGCAATTTGTGACAGACTGGACTTGTTATCGCAGCCTCATAATAAAGATTTGCATGTTCTCATTTGTACCTCCGACACAAACGACTACAATACTGTTGCTGAAACAACTACATTGTTAAACAGAAGCTGGATGTTCCCACTAAACCCCTAGACCTCTTAAAAGATGTATATTTAATGGCTCTATACTTCTACTATATGTTAAGAATCACCCCACGTGTGTTATTTTATTTCTCCTTGGGGATTTTAGGAGAAACATCGAGACGATGTGGATAATTGAATGAAACACGTCTAAAAATTCCTTATTAAATTTCCTGAACAATGTTTAAGCAAGAAAACAGTCCTCTAGGACAACAGTCGTGTTCACGTCTCAGACTGACCGCTTAGTCACATCTTCGCAGAATTACACAGGGTTTAATGTGTCGCCTGCAGATATTATGTTTTTCAGGTCCAGAGAGGAAATCTGGGTCTTTTTAGAGGGAGACGACTGTGTCATCTGACACATCAGCGCCTGGCCACAGCTGTAGAGACAGACAGACAGACAGACAGACGGGGCCCCAACTCGGCCTGTGGATGACAGAGCGTGATGGTTTCACTGCTGCATTCCTATGGAGAATGGTTTATTTTCATTGGAAACATAATTGTCTGTGGCAAGAGTTTTGGAAGCGCTTTTATCCAAAACACTGCCAAAAAGTCTATCCTGTAGCATGGTCGCCCTCTAAAGGTGACCTAAAATCAACGCACTCCTCCCTTTAAGAATGAATGGTATTATGCAAGTGCAGTGTAACTGAATACACCCATAGAGAAGTCATTCAATTCAGTATGTATATAGTTTGCTACTGTATGTAAATAAACAGACTTATTACATACCAGAGGCGGGAAAAGTTGACATTAGACGTCCTCACGTGCACTGCCTCGACCCCGGGTCATCCTGTAACGTGTCTAAACGCCTGTGAATTTGTGAATAAAAAGTAAAAAGGAGAATAAATTCTAAAAACACTAGAAGAGATGAGCTTGAATTTTTACAATTTAATATTAAAGCACCTCTATATAATATTAATTTTGAAGCATGTATATCAACAAAAACTGAACAATTTGCAACCATAAAGTTACATTTCACAGGATTCATTTCCAGTCACAATAACAGAAAAACAAAGTACTGTTTACTCATTATATGATTATTTACAAATAATGATATATTGTATTGTACTGAAAAATCCACATAAAAAAGGTTGCTCGTTGTTTTTGTTTGCACTACAACAACACAAAAAACAGAGAAGAAAAGTCAAACTTGATAAAATTTCACACAGAACTAAAAAATGGACTGGACAAAACTATTGGCACCTTTTCAAAATTGTAAGAAATAACTGCTTTTCAAGCATGTGATGCTCCTGTAATTCGTATTTAGACACTCCTGTGGCAAGTAACAGGTGTGGACAATATAGTAATCACACTTGCAACTAGTTAAAATGGAAAAAAGCTGACTCAGCCTTTGTGTTGTGTGTCACACTGAGCATGGAGAAAAGAAAGAAGTGTAAAGAGTTGTCTGTGGATTTGAGAGAAAAAAAAAATATGGAAAAACATGGACAATCTCAAGGCTACAAGTCCATCTCCAGAGATCTTTATGTTCCTGTGCCCACTGTGCGCAATATCATCAAGAGGTTTACAGTCCATGGCACTGTAGCTAACCTCCCTGGACGTGGACGGATGAGCAAAATTAATGACAAATTACAACAAAAAAGAAATTGACCGAATGGTGGATAAAGAACCCTGATTAACTTCCAAACAAATTCAAGCTGATCTGCAGACACAGGGTACAACAGTGTCAGCTCGCACTATCCGTTGAAAAGGGACGCTATGGTAGGAGACCCAGGAGGACACCACTGCTGACACAAAGGCATAAAAAAGCAAGACTGGAGTTTGCCAAAACTTGTGTGACAAAACCACAATCCTTCTGGGAGAACATACTGTGGACAGATGAGACAAAAGTAGAGCTTTTTGGTAAAGGACATCATGACACTGTTTACAGAAAAAGAAATGAGGCCTTCAAAGAAAAGAACGCAGTTCCTACAGTCAAACATGGTGGAGATGTTTTGGGGTTGCTTTGCTGCTTCTGGCACTGGCAGAAAGCTGCGTCGCCATCAGAGGTCATGGGTCTTCCAGCAGGACAATGACCTGAAACATGCTTCAAAAAAAGCACTCAGAAATGGTTACAAACAAAGCGCTGGAGAGTTCTGAAATGGCCAGCAATGAGTCCAGATCTGAATCCCATAGAACACCTATGGACAGATCTTAAAACAGCAGTTGAAAGAAGGCATCCTTAAAATCTGAATGACCTAAAACAGTTTGCAAAAGAAGAGTGGTCCAAAATTCCAGTAGAGAGGTGTAAGAAACTCATTCATGGTTACAGGAAGCGATTGATTTAAGTTATTTTTTCCAAAGGGGGTTGCTTCCAAATATTAAAGGGCTCATCAGATGCGAAGTTCACTTTTTCATGTTGCTGAACAGACAGAGTCCGCTTCCATGATAGCTGACTGACATGAGCGTCTTACCTCAGATCAGCTGTCACAGTCCAACCTCAATTGTTTCAATGCTGAAGCAGGGATGTAAGTTAGACAAGAATATCTTGAGCGATTGAGGTGTTGTGTTGCAGGATGTAATAATGAACATAGTGGTCGTCATTTACTCCCGACATCTGAGTACCCGACAGATGCAGTGGATTAAGTTTGTTTGTGAAGGGATTGCGCCTCCCGGTCTACATAAACGCGTCTATGTTCGCACAAATCATTTGTGATCCAGCTTCACCTACAGCAGAAGTGAGTATAAGGTTTTTTTTTATGAATCTCTGCAATCATCTTTCCTAATAACGTGCTAGTTAGCAAGTTTAGCAGCTAAACGCGGCTAAATGCAGCTAAAGTAAACAGGCTTGTCACTCCATAGAGAGAAGAGAGGGGTGGGGTGAGCAGAGCTCATTAACATTTAAAGCAGCCTTGACAAGAACAGGATGATTTTTGCAAAACTGATTTTGGCAAGGTAAAAAGGGTGTTGTTTTACACAAACATTGAGAATTTTTAACTAAAGTATATTATAGACTTTTCATTAGACCCTAAAGAATCATATCAACTTGTGGAAAATGGCATCCAATGACCCCTTTGAGTTAAGGGTGACAATAATTTTGTGCATTTTTTGGGTTCTGTGTGGAATTGTACCAGATTTGACTTTTCTTCTCTGCTTTTTTCCTGTTGTTTCAATGCAAACAATAAAATAAACGTGAGTACCAAAACATTTGGAACTGCAACAATTTTTTGGGTTGCATTTTCTGACAGAATTGCAAGGGTGCCGATATTTTTGGCCATGACTGTGTATGTATGTATATATATTAGGGATGTGACGAGATCTCGCGAAATCCGATGCATCTTGCAAGACCAGTTGGATCTCGCGAGATCTCGTGACAATATCTTATATATGCAAAACATTTTGCAGTGTTTACATTAGAGCTGCACTATTAATCCTTAAAATATCAAGGTGCCAATTCAAACACCCACGCGATCTTATTCCTGAATGACGAGTGTCAGTGGAGCATGAGAAGCACGTTTTGTCGCTGCCCACGTTAATGAATCAGAGGGTCGGGGTAAATGTGAAAGCAGAAAGAGCAGCACAAACCACATTTTCAACCACATTATAATCATTATTTCGGTGTTACAGAC
>JAHKKF010480407.1:0-12004 GCA_019740295.1 Labeo calbasu | reverse complement strand
CCAGAGGAGACCTGCCCCCCCGACTGAGCCTGGTTTCTCCCAAGGTTTTTTTTCTCCATTTGTCACCGATGGAGTTTTGGTTCCTTGCCGCTGTCGCCTGTGACTTGCTTAGTTGGGGACACTTTATCTTCACTTTATCTTCACACAATATTGTATTTTATTTTATTGTCTTTGATTAACTACCTTTACCTGAAAATTGAGTGTTTACTGTTGCCCTTTGCATTGTTGATGAACTATTTCCTATTTAATACTGTACAGCCGCCTTGTCACAATTCTGTATTGTTGAAGGCGGTATATAAATAAAGGTGATTTGATTTGATTCTGTTGCTGAACTGTTTCCCCCATCTGTAGCGCTTCCTATGATGGGAATCGCTTTATGGTGCGTCTGGACCACGTACATCACCGCTGAATCTCTGGAAGTTGCGGCTTGTGCTGCAGAGTTGTCTCCTGTGTTTCTTTTGGTTGTTTTATTAAAGATACTATTTTGATTTATTTCCTTCGTCGTGTGTTTCATCCATGTCTCAACCTGACCTTTAGTATGTCATTTGTTATTTATCTGTATATTCTTGTTGAAACATAGATGGGCTGGTCTTGGGCTGAAAATGGGCCCCACTCTGGCCCTGTTGAGAACCTAACAGAGAGCTGAGTGCGTGCTATTTCTTACATTGATGTTAGTTTCAAAATTAGGTGGAAAAAATATATTATTATTATATATAAACACTATACTTAAATGACAAAGGAAAATATTTACCAAACGGTAACACTTTACTTGAAGGGGTGTGCATAAGACTGACATGACACCTTCATAATCATGACATGACACATGTCATGAATATGAAGGAGGTTTTATGCATGTTTATGACAACTGTCATTAAGTGTCATTCGCTCAGTTACGTCATTTTTAATGCAAAGATGACATTGTTTAAGATGCCTTTGTTATGACATCTTGACATAAACATAACATCATAACATCATAACATGTCAGTGTCTTTGTCATGACAACTTCACATTAGCAAGACAAAATAACCTGTCATAAATCTTAAACATGACATAGGAGATCAAACAATAAAGTACTTAGCTTTGTGGATTAACATTAAACTGTCATGTGGTTGGTTTGGACACTGGCTGTCATGAGGCCATTATAATTGTGTCATTAATATTTTTCTAACCACTTTTTTATAGTGGTTCAGATTTGTACAAATTAGTCATTATGATGTTGTGAAGTGCTAATACTCTCAATAATTTTATAACAGTGTCATGAATATTTTTCTTGAGGCCGGCTTCCTTTGAAATATGATTACTTCGTGACAGAAATGCCGCCTGCATGCGCAGAGTGGGTAACATGATAATTAACTGTTGATTTCTCCAGACACCACTACACCACTGCGCACGCAGGTGTAACGCACTTCTTGTTCTGTTTTTTGAATAGATTAAGAAGGTTCTTTTACTCTGCAAAAGAGAGGAACAGCCTAACATGGACGGAAATGTTAGTGTCAAGGAGGACTGATCGCAGTCAGGGCTACTAACACTAGGTAAGCGAAAAAGGTTTTTTCGCAACTTGTTTATTGACTTCTTAATAGCAGTTTGCTGTGCAATATGTGCCGACCGGGTGCAGTCGGGTCTGTGTCTTGCCAGCCGGGTTCAGGTCCAATTTACGAATAACGGTCGGGTCCGCGTCGGGTTCAGGTAGTAAATTTAAGGTATTTCTTGGGTCTGCACGGGTTCAGGTCCCACTTTCAAATTAAATACAGGTCTGGGTTGGTTCCGTGCAACAAATTTACGGGTCTCTTTGGGTTCGGGTACGAATTTTTGGACCCGTGAAGACCTCTAGTTTGTGTACAATTGTGGGCACTGTGGATGAGGCAGAGTCCAGCCTGGGGTCATCACATGTGAGTGTCACCAGCCCAGAGTCCACTCCCATCATGGCCACCAGCCCAAAGCCCAGTCAACAGCCACCCCACGGAACAGAGCTGCCCGAGCCCACCGCAGACGGAGAGCCAGAGCCTGCCGCGGTCATTGAACAGTTGCCATCAGGAGCGGCAGAGCTGACGATCGCCCCAGAGCTAGATCCCCAAATGTCTGACCAGGTGCGAGAGCCGACAGCACGAGCGACGGCGGATACAGCTGTGGAGACCGTGGAGGCAATGGAAAGCCCCACCCACTGCACCACCTCTGAGGGTGAGCAAGAACTGGTCTTGGGAGACTTAATAGTCTTTCATTCAGATACCCATCCTTCTGTATTCACCCAAACTGTTAACCTGGAAAAATATCCCACCCAAGCTCCCTCTCCCGCCTTCTCTCATTGATTTGTACCCTTCCTCAAAGCACTCTCCGCTGGATCTCGACAGCCCCTCTGCTCACCCTCAGCTCACCATCTGTGGTGTGGGCTCGCCGCAGGTCTGCCCATCTCCAGCTCTTTTGGCATCGAGTCTGGAGGATCCCTCGACTCCGCCTCCAGCCTCTGAGGCCCAGACTCCGCCTTGGCCCTGCGACCCAGCAGCTCCACCATTGGCTTCCAGCCCCCTTATCTCCCTCATACCCTATTTAAATTCTCCTTCTGTTCAGTTTGCTGTCGGTTATTATTTAGTGTCACATGTGTTTATGTTGCCTTGAATTGTTATTGTTCATGTATCGTGTGATTTATAATTAAAGCCTTTTGTGGATTACCTTCGTCTTCATCGCCTTCCTTGGACTACACGTGACAATATTTATATTTATGCCTATATCTCTTTTCTTTGTCTTTTTCTTTGCACTCCTATCTGCTATCTACTCCTTTTTCTCCTTCATTTTCATCTGAATCCTACTTTATATTAGGTGGCCTTAACTACTATGTACTTACATTTAAATTAATCATCACTTATTGTGTACACACATGGTTTTGCATTGTACTCACTGTACCTGCATGTAATTAAATCTGTGATTAATTTCTGTGATTACATTTATAATTACACTGTTGACCCATCTCTTACACCTTAACCCACCCTTAAACCTACCAGTGCCACCAAACCTGTCTCTAACCTTATCCGTATCCCACCTGTACTTCTGTACTTACTTTTTGATGTAAGTACATAGTAGACCCAAACTAAGGCTGCAGCTGCCATCAACCCTAGCACCCTGTAAAGATTTCAGAAGGACAGCCCTTTCCTGCTTGAACATGGTCAGAGCATTAAGCATGGTCTGCACCTGTGCCTGAGACAGACATGCAATCATCAGTCTAAAATCATTCCCAGGAATGCAATGGACTGAGACTGTAAAAAATGATTGTGATTTTAAGAGTAAAAGACTGTAAAATTGCTACAATAAAAACCCATTTATTGGTTAACAGTAAGTTCCTTTACTATATACTCTGAAAAACTGTAATGGACAGTGAGTGAACTTTAATTTGCGGAAAGTTCTCGTGTCCCAGTTCAAGCTAGGCAGCAGTACCAGGCATGTCAAGCTGGGCTCTATAAACAATTCAACAAGGCTACTCGCTTCAGTTTGCTCGCAGGCCACCTCATTGAGAGATATTATCCACACTTCAGTTCAGAACAACGATAGACCACCGATGCATCAAAGTTGTGGCCCCCTGGACAACTTCTTGTCTGTTTCAACCAGGCATGCAGTTGGGGCTGACCTTCTAGAGGAAGGTGGCTACAACAGATACCTCCAGCTTGGGTTGGGGTGCTGTGTCGGAGGGCAGTCCAGTGGTCAATCACGGAGCGGCGTCTCGAGTTGCTGGCGGTTTTTCTGGTCCTGAAAAACTTCCTGCCAGCTTTAAAAGGGCAGCATGTCCTGGTCCGGTTGGACAACACGACGGTGTTAACCTACATCAATCATCAAGGCGGGCTCAGGTCTCGTTCCCTTTACAGGATGGCTCGATGCCTCCTATTTTGGGCACAGAATGAACTCCTCTCAATAAGAGCAGTTCATGTGTCGGGCAGGAGAATGGAGGCTACATCCTCATGCGGTTCAGAAAATCTGGTCTATCTTTGCGAGAGCAGAGGGGGACCTCTTCGCTTTAGAAGACAACTTTTACTACCCAACTTATTTCTCAATGCGGCGAGATGCTCTGGCCCATGGTTGGCCCAGTGTTCACCTATATGCCTTTCCCCTGATAGCCCTGCTTCCTCAGGTTATCAGATGGGTCAGGGAGATGAAATGCTCGGTCCACTTGGTAGCCTCGCTTTGGAGGAACCAAGCCTGGTTAATGCAGCTGTCAGCGTCAGCCCCGTGGCCAATACCTCTGAGTAAGGACCTGCTCTCCCAGGCAAAAAGCATGATTTGGCATCCCCCGCCTGTGGAGCATTTATGTTTGGAGCCTCGATGGGAGCCTTTGCGGCTCTCTGCGAGAGTGAGTGATAACATTTTGGAGGCTAGAGCACCATCTACAAGGTGCCTCTATGCCCTTAAATGGTCAGTCTTTCATGGCTGGTGTTCCGCACGAAGGCTGGATCCAGTCTCTTGTGACATGTCCCATGTGCTATTCTTTTTACAAGAGTTGTTGGATAACGGGTGCGCCCCTTCCACACTCAAGGTCTGTGGCAGCTATTGTAGTGAACCATTCTCCCGCTGGGTGATTGATCAGCAGACATAATCTAATTGTTACGTTTTTGAAGGGCGCCCAGAGATTGAATCCTCCTCGTCCTCGGACGGTGCCGGTCTAGGACTTGTCTGGGACTGCAAGGTCGTCCTAAAGCCTAGACATGATTACCTCCCTAAGGTGCTCTTAACTCCGTTTATAGCCCAGGCTATCACCCTGTTAGCACTCCCTGTTTCGGACAGTGAACAGGGTCCTAATATTCTCTGCCCTGTAGGCCTTTGAGAGTTTCCTTGGAACACTCCAGCCTGTTCAGACAGTCGGAGCAGATTTTTGTTGGCTTGGGAGGCCGTCCTGAAGGGCTGCCGGTTACAAAGCAAATGCTTCTCATTGGATGGCCTTGCACGGCAGGATTGGTGCTGAATAGCGTGGTAGATAAACAGTTAATAAGATTATGCAATATGAGATCGCCGTTTCGTAACTCCCCAACTGGACCTCACTGGACAATGGGAACTTTTTAGTTACACCCAATGTCACTATCCCCTCCTCCCCTGCGAATTTCGAACCCCAGGACACTCGTTGCTTAAAACAAAGTGATAGAGTAAAACCTCTCCCCTGCACTGCACTGGGATGGCTTGCGGGAGAGCATACAAAATGTTTAATTTTGAAAGTTTTATTTTGAAATGTAAGTCAATAACAATTGGCTAAAGCCAGAGCCAATGGTGAAAGTCTTTGCATGATGAGGAGGTTCTGCCCACTTGTGGAGTTCATGCCCCATTTTGGAGATCTCTTTGGAGATTTTATATCTTTTTGTGTTTGCATATTTAAACTGGCCATTTGTATTTGTTCATTTAGGCACAGAAGAATGCGAGGGAGAGATCGGTTTGGTGTTTGTGTGTACTGACAAATGTGGTGCGTGAGTACTTTTTCCATGTCTTGTGTTTGAATGCTTTAAACTCTTTTGAATGTTTGAAGACTCTTTTGAAGACTGGCAAGGCTTAAAAACACATGCAAATGATACGCTTTTGCAATGACACGCAGCAGTGGCCCATAAACTGT
Organism: Labeo calbasu; assembly: GCA_019740295.1. Lineage (NCBI taxonomy): Eukaryota > Metazoa > Chordata > Actinopteri > Cypriniformes > Cyprinidae > Labeo > Labeo calbasu. The sequence goes on along the minus strand of JAHKKF010480407.1, from coordinate 6,426 downwards.
CCGGAGCATCTTTCTAAGCTGTTGGTTGAAATTGCTTTCTACATGTTGCTCAGTACAGCATAACTGCAGTACAGTGTAGTACAAGTGGTAAGTCTAGCCTGACTTACTTTAATGGCAATGAAATGAATCTCATTGCCATTAAAATGAAATTACTGAAACTAATCACATGAGCTTAAAATAAAAAAAATAAATGCTCATTAAAAATCAATCAATCAGACAGACTTAAAAGTTATTGCATCTAAAATCTTTACATTTTCAGTGTATCACTGAACTGCAGTTATACTGTATCTATACTTCATTATACTGCTAATTTACAGCTGTACTTCATTGTACTGCAGCTATAATACTTTGTACTGCAGTTTTACTTCAGTTATTTTTGTAAGGGTCAGAATACAATGCTCCATGTAAATGCACCTACTGTTAATAAATCACCATCCGAATCCATGATTTTCATCACTGAGATGCCATTTACATTTATTTTTACAGACATCCGAGAAACAATTACCATCTGAATAGGTTGTAACAGAAAACAGGGTTTCAATCAGAGTGCGTATAGCCTAAAATAACAAACAAAACAAATAACTAAGGATTAGAGCTGACTAACCTATACACAAAACAAAGATGAAAACCAACAACATAAACTTCCCTGAGCTTCCTCTCTCACTAATAAGCAGGAGAAAAGGTATACAAAATAAAGCACTCTCTCTTTGGAAGTGGTCACTTAACAGAGAACTATACGTAGGTTAATTTTAAGTTTAAGAACATACATTACCTTTTAGTTACCCTCACAAGTTAAAAAACTGGGGGTAATTAACCTAAGAGCGACATAGTGAGGGAAAGACAGGAGAGCACAGCACACAACACAAGGTGCAAGGCTTACATTTATAATTAAAAATATCATAAATGCCTTGGGTCAAAACAGTACATATATTACATTTCCATATATGAAATATTGTCATACGAAATGAAAACATATGTTTATGAAATGTATTCAAAATTGGAATCATTTCAAATATGAACATATATTTCTAGTCCATACAAACGTGTATGTATGCGTAATCAGTTGTTGCACATAAATGTCATGCACAAGTATATACACCCTAATAACTGTCAAGACATGTTTGTATTATATAAGTAAATATAAAAAATAGACATGTATTTTTAAAAAATTACAAAACCATATGTACGTTTTTTGTACAGCTATGCTGTTTTAAAGAAATTGCATATATACATAAAATCTATATTGTTGACATATGGTTGCTACATATAAAAAATTTCGACTGATATATATGGTAATATGTCAGATATACTATTGTAGAATTTAGAGAGAGAGAGAGAGAGAGAGAGAATGAAATCTGCGAATCTATTTCATTTTCATTTCCTTTTTAACGTCACGCAACTCTCAAGCAGAGACTTCTCAGGAGGGCGTGAACACACAAATCATCTTCTTTGAGTTTTTTGCGCGCAGCTCTCTTTATCTTCCTCAGCGACAAGGTATGCAACGGGTTAAAGAGCGGGGCTTCAGAGTCCTCCTCTCATGTTAGCCACGATGAACAAATGAACTCTTGGGGAATGAAATTTAAATTCCATAAAGGAGAAAAAGTTCTCTGTTTTGAACCTGACCCATCCAAGGCCAAGGTGCTCTACGATGCAAAGGTAAATATACAGTAAGATTATGTTGCTACACAAATGTCTTTTAACGCGTTGTTTGGTGTGTTACAGACAATACAGGCTGCTTTCACGCATGTATATGGATATTCATTTCTTCTTGCATTTCCTCAAATACTATTTTTCGGCGCAGTCAAGAAACCGGTCTGGTGGATTGCTTTTACAGTTCTTAAGGATCATCCATATAATTAACTTTAATAACATGTACACATATTAAATCGATCATGGCGAAGTATGGATTTTCATTAAAAGTCAGTGTGCGGCTGAGAAACAGGAAAAGTTACAACATGTTAGCGCGCTGAAGTAGCTAGCGCTGCATCCGCCCTATCCGAGGCCTCTCCATCCTCTTCAACATGCCCGAATCAAGCAAAACATTTATGTAAAATGGATCACAGGGGACATGCAACACCGTGAATACTATTAGTGCGTAAAAATATTGTGTGCTGTTAAAGGCATGTGATTAAATTTGTGGTAAATGCATAAGGAGAAAGACCCTCAACACGTATCTCACTCGGCTTAAAAGTTTCGCTTCAAATTGTGCGTGTTAACCAAGTCTTTTAGAGGTGAATAACATAAATAAATTTTCCTACATCAGAGTTACACTAGTACACCTAAAATAAAATAACATGCACACAAGTGAACTGAGCTAACTTGGCTACACGTTATGACGTCATCATTATGCGCAGCACAGGCTGCTGGGGTTGCAAGCTAGGGGGAAGGGCAGAGGATGAATCTTTGCTAGCCGGTAAATGTAAGATAATTTTTTTGGAATCCACATATTCTGTCATGGGGAATCTTAAATTTGTGTTCATTTGCGTTTTGCATTTTAGGTTGTTGACATCGCAGCAGTAAAAGATGACAAGGGAAAAAGAGTCCCAAAGTATCTGATTCATTTCAATGGTTGGAACAGAAGGTAAGATGAGGCCGCATTGTATGGTTATAATATTATTGTGTAATTATTTGACATTTTAGCTGTACTGCGATTTTATTTTTTATATCGCTAAGCTAAATGAAATAAAACTGCTAAACAAAGCCATGCCTAATGCGTTTACTTGAGTGTTGTCACTGCTGCGAATTCATACTGAAGCGTTATTTTGCTGTTTTTCAGTTGGGATCGCTGGGCTGCGGAGGATCATGTGCTCAGAGATTCTGAAAATAATCGCAAATTACAACGTAAACTGGCACGCAAAGCTTTGGCTCGCATGTGAGTCTCAATAAGATGCTGCTTGTTCGCATTGTTAAGTCGTGTAAGATGTTTTTGGCTGCTAATGGTAATATAAATACATATGATTGTTAAAGATTTGTTCAAGAATAATAACAACAACAAAGAAATTCTTAAGGTACCATGCATTGCGCATTAGAGATCTTTAAAGACCCCATATGAAAAACAAATAAATACATGAAAAGTTACTTTTTTTGCGTAAATAGTTTAGCACATATTTACAGGCTTTAATGGGTTAGTTCATTTAAAAATATAAATTGTCATCACTGACCCAGTGATGTTGATCCAAACCCATGAGACTTTTGTTCATCTTCACCACACAGAGACAGTTTCTGTATTCTCTCATAATTTTGTCCCTCCATTGAAAATCAGTGCATCCAAAACTTTCAAAAGACTTTGTAAAATTAATTCTGATGAATCGAGGCTTTTAATTCAAGTCTTTTTTTTTTTAAAAAAGACAAACCTTTGTTTTCAGTAGATATCCAGATTTAAAATCTGTATTCCTCTTCTGGTGAAATAGTTCCAGGCAAATTCGAATGCTCAAAGTCAGATACTTCCAGGAACAAAAATGTCCCCTTCCCCACACAATTAGTGGCTGTATCAGTATGAAAAAAGGAAAGTGTTTGCAGCCTGTTATGCAAACTAACATTTACCTACAAGTTCATTATATTGTGACTTTTGGAGGCCAGTTAGATGCTGCCAATTCAGTACATTGTAATGTATTTATTTATTTATTTTTTTTTGTGCAGGAGGAAAAAGGGATGGAAGAAGCGACGCTGTCGTCTACCAGGTGTTAACCCAATCTTGAAGTCCCTCACTGAAGAGGAAAAGGAGAAGAGTGATGATGCTTGTGAGTATTTGAGGTCTACTAGAGGTTATGTGAGAACCCAACATATATGCAAAAAAAGACTTTGATAAATGTGAATGCTAATCAAACTATAGATAAATCTGTTTTCACCCTGCTGTCCCTTTCATGTTTTTCTCAGCTTTGATCTCGCCATCTGATGATAGTGACAAAGACATTTCAGACCAGGAGTCCTTAAAAAGTGAGAGTGAGTCATCGGAGGATATGAACAGTATGGTAAGACATTTGCATAACTTTTAAGCTTTTTATAGGCTACTTTAGTACACGGCTCTCTGGAATACTTGATTCTGATTGGTCAGTTGCGACATTCTAGCCATTAGCGATGCTAAATGTAGTATATATAATTTTGTATACGTGTATATAATATTTAGTGATCGACCGATATAGATTTTTTTTTATAACCGATACCGATTATTTGCATAATTATGTGCCCAATAATCGATATGCAGAACCGATATATTTTTACTGTTATAAAGTAAATTATAGGGATGCACGATATTATCGGGCTAATATCGGAATCGGCCGATAATGCCTTTAAATGTAAATATCGGCCCGATATGACAAATTATGCCGATATGTCTTGGCGATAAGAGGAATATGTTAACTCAGTGTGCTAGCCGATATATCTTGCCAATAAGAGGAATATGTTAACTCTGTGTGCTCAGGGTGTGCTAGCGATTAGATCACGTCAGCAGTGTGGCTAATTCTTAAGGCAAAGTTTTGCCTGAATGATGATTGCATTCACTGTTTTGGATCGCTGCATTTAAACTGAGCATGCACGTACAGAATGAGGCTTTCGGTGTGTGATAACCGAGTAAACAATTATAGCACATGGCAGCATCACCTGGGTCCTATAATGCCCGTTCGGTAAGAAGTAGGGATGTCAGTTTTCGATCATTTCCATGATCGATTGTCGTTTAAATTGTTAACTTTAATGCTGCAAAATTATCATCTATTGCAGTGGCATATAGTGGCATGACAGAATGTGCAATGCCACTCAAAATGCCAGCTTCCTCACCCGAATTAAAGTGTTTTGTTTTTTTTTAGTCTAAAAAAAGGCTAGTAGCAGGACTGTAAAACAAATAGATGTGAATATGGTCATTTGATTAAAAAATGAAGAGAGCGCGCAGCTGTTCTGTTTGGAATCATTTTACTGTTGTCTGTTTCATACCAGTCACTAGACCGTTGAATGCGCCTTTTTAAATGTTTTCATGGTGCTCGTTGTTGTATTTTGAAACACAGTCGCAATGTTTGCAATTGACATGATCGGTATTTGAAATAAACTGATGCCAAAAGTATTTGCGTCGCGCGGCCAGTGAACCTCTTTCACCGGCGGCGCTAAGGTTGAACACACTGTTGCTCATACGAACATTTTTACGTGAATCCCTTATTTTGCTAATTAATGAATAAATCGTAGGAACGAATTAACAAGTTGTAGTCATGAATTATGTCCTGTTCGTATCCCGCAGTCCTGTCAAAGCGCGGTGCAGCATATGAAACAATTAGCCTATCTGGGGAAATTATAATTAAACATGAATTAGTGACAAAATTTTTATTACTTTCCATGTTGATCACGCGAAGAGGTGCTTTTGGTGTGAACGCTTCGTGTATAGACCCTGGTTTGTATTTGCTGCTTCCGCAGGAGCGCGAAGGTGCTCACAGCGCGCGGCAAAATGAAGTGAATATTGATGAAACGACGGCGGGCCCAGGATTTGGTTTTCAAGTGAAGTAAAAGACCGCTTCTTAAACCAGAGAAGATGAACATTTGTGTGCAAAAAAACATGCAAGCACTGTCATGGTCAGCCAGTTTAGTTTTACTTTTCTTTTTGTTTTTATTTTGAAAAGCTTGTTATCTTTGTCATTTGCCTCACAGTATAGAGGCTTTCTTTTATTTTATTTTTTTATTTATTTGATTCCTCAGTGTTTGCTAAACGTTCTGTAATTTATTAGTTGGTATATAATACAGTATGTGGTGTATGCTTGGTATTGTTTCCAAACAAAAGGATATGTATCAGTATCGACATCGGCCAAAATAACACAAAAAATATCGTATATCGGATAACGACAAAAATCCAATATCGTGCATCCCTAGTAAATTAGTGACTGAGTGAAGTAAGTCCATACTTAACCTTAGGGCTGTATATTGACAAGAATCTAGCGATACTATACGTTTCACAATACTTGGGTTGCGATATGATATGTTGTGATATAACAAGGCGGTATATATATGGAATATTTCTAATTCCTAAAGAAAACGAAAGAATTGTAAAACAATAAAAATAAATACAGATATTGGACATTCTGAGAACCTTTTTGTTCAGAGAAAGTTTTGGATTTCTCAAGTTTATCAGTTTGTAATTATGTGCTGCGTGGAATCGCCGAGACCGCAACGCGAGCACTGCCTTAAGTCAAGTCAAGTCAAGTCAAGTCACCTTTATTTATATACCGCCTTTAACAATACAGAATTGTGACAAGGCGGCTGTACAGTATTAAATAGGAAACAGTACATCAACAATGCCAAAGGCAACAGTAAACACTCACGTTTTAGGTAAAGGTAGTTAATCAAAAACAATCAAATAAAATGCAATACTGTGTTAAGAGAAAGTGTCCCCAACTAAGCAAGCCAGAGGCGACAGCGGCAAGGAACCAAAACTCCATCGGTGACAAATGG
>JAHKKF010480405.1:0-15851 GCA_019740295.1 Labeo calbasu | reverse complement strand
AAAGGACCTGTATTTTAGTTATTTTACTATAATAAAGCAGCATGAGAAAAACAATTAAAGGTAAAAAGGTAGAGGACAAGTGACTGTGTAATAGGGGTTGCACCAACTAGTCGACTTTAATACTCTGCCATGGTGCTTTAAGCGTGACTTCGACTAGTCGCAGATCCTATAGAGGGTGCAACAGAATAAGAAATCTTTGAAGTCCACATTTACGCTCTGTTTCCAAACAGTTGAAATGACAAAGAACTGTATATTCCGAACTTTATCATAATATGCTAATTTTTTGAAAAGGACCCGTATAACTATAAATAAAATATAAAAAATAATAATAAACAACTATAAGCCTGCCACTAATATCTTACCCTCTGAAGGAACCTCCAGAGTATAGGTAAAGTGTCACGGCCATTGTTCTGCTCCACAGTGTGGGCAAGACTCAACACCGAGACCTTCCTCCTGCAGCTCCAGATGGATGAATTATGGATGAGGGAGTTCTGGGGCAAAGAGCGCAGGAAACGCTCTGGTTTCCCAAATGTCATCTTCATCACTGGATTAGAAGACACTCGCTCATCTTTCCCGATGAATTCATTCACTTCCTTTAGCTGTTGCTCCAGAACCTGAGAAAGAGATCAAAAAATAGAAAGTAGGATTGCAACTAATAATCATTTCAGTAATTCTGAGGTTGACAAACTTTATTTTTCTTAAGGTTTTAAGTCAATATTTTAATTTAACAACACATTTGCATGTTCATAGTTCTCTGATGACAGTTAATGGTCACTTGACATGCAGTGATCCAGTGATCTTTTAAAGAGGATCCCTGTTTACTTGTTACGGTCAATTTATTTCTCGTTGAGTAGGGGTTTAATTTTATTCGTAACACTACGGTCTTCTGTCCAGGGGTGTTGCTAGATCTTGAGCTCTACTGGGGCACAGGACCCCCATTACTCGTATCATTTTTCTTTTTTGAACGCCAGTTGCATGTAAACAAACCTGTGTAACCAACTATTCCTACACTGCAACAAGCATTAAAAGTAAATGTGTACATTAATGCTTTAAGCATCTTCATCATACTTTACATAAATGTTCTTAACCTTTTTTTTTTTTTTTTAAGGCAGTTAATGCAGGGCACATTGCTGCTAAAAGTGCGGCATACAGGTGCGTACCAGGCCGCATTCGAGCACTGGTTTCGTCATTTTTTTCATAGCCCACCACAACTGCATGCTGACACTTCTGCGTGAAAGGCTGTGCAACGTGCGCATTGCAGTTAAAAACACAGACGCACACCGGCATGGATATCTGCGTGCATGGGCCAATTTGTTTTTGGTTAAACTGCGTTGCTTTTAGAAGTGTTGTTGCATGTAGATTAATGTGGGGCATGTGCCCCAGTAAAAAGGGTCTAGCGACAACCATGCTTCTGTCCACTCACAGCACTTGCAGAGATCAGTATGAAGTTTGTAAGAAGTAGCATTTACTGTGAACCAGTCTTCTCTGAAAACACATCATTATAAGATGCACACATGTAAATCAACACAGTTCGCTCTGAAACAAGCAGTCACACTGACAATATACTTTAATTGAAGAAAGGGGACTAAAACAAACCAATGTCATCCAGTACTAGAACAACAAATATACACCTCCTACACTTTTAGAACAAAGCCCAGGAAGGACTTTTCATTGGTTCATGAAGTTTCTGTCCTTCAGCCATCTAGAGACTGATTCCTAGCAAGCCTTCACTTAAAGGTACACTCTTCTGTGTGCTTCAGATTTTAGGACCCTTTGGTGCTCCAGAAGATCAGCATCGACAGCACTGCTGATATGGATTCCTGCTCCTTTCCCCACTGCATTGTAACCCATCACAACCAGTGGAAGAAGCCACCACCACCGGACTGCTCACTTAACCACACAGAACATAAATACCACATAAATACCACCAAACCTCTTCCAGAGACCTTGTACACTGTAAAAAGTGAAACAACAGAACCTGTGCAGTCATTGTTTAAAGGAGGTATTTCTATTTGATACTACCTATAATTCTAGTTTTGCTGTTGTAACCTAGCTCAATCAAGATTATGAAACATAAAACAAGAGGATGTTATTTTAGCTTAAATCCATTAAGTTGACTCGACGTATATCTTTCAATAAAGCTCAGAAGAAACACATTCAAAACATGCACACCTGCTCCATGCTTCATTCAATGAGAAAATATGATTTGAAATTCAAAATTACGATTGACAGCGCTACACTTCAGCACAATGGAAACCACTGCATATATATCTACAGTATATGGAGCTCCACCGGGCTCCATCTTCCCTCCAGCTCTGCTTTGGTTGGTCATCCTGCCTTTGCCTCAGTTGGGCTCCGCCTTCAGCCCTCCTGATCCTCAGTGTCGCCCAGGAGCATCGGCTCTTCATCTTCACCACCTGCTCTGCCTCCGTCAGTCGGTCCCCCGGAGTCGTCAGGCCTTCCTCCACCATAGCTCCTCCCTCTGTCGGCTCCACCGTGGGTCACCCTCATGGCTGTGGCCTTGGTCTCATCTTACTGCTCCAGATCCCTCCTGTCTCCTCCTTGGCTCCTCCCTCCTTCGTCACCTCCCTGGACTGTTCAATTTCTTCCTTGGCTCCTCCCTCCATCTGATCCACCCTGGAACCCACTGATCGTCCTTCCCCCGGGTGTCCATCCTCCGCTGAAGCCTCCTCAAGAGACTTATTTTTTTCTTCCTGTTCATTAGCGTCATTCCCATTACCTGTCCTTGTAATTAGCACCCCTTTAAAAGTTTGTTTGATTTCGGAGTTTGAGGCTACAATGGAACACACATGCACACTCTAGGTAACAGTTTCCCTGTCTGTCTGTTACCCTGCCTGAGGGTTCTATTAAAGACTTTGCATTTACTCCTACGTCATGTTGCGCAGTCCTACACGCACTGTTACACTCAACATTTATCACAAAACATTTATTTTCCAAAAACTTACTAACCATTTTTTTTTTCCCTAAAAAAAAAAAAAAACATGTACATCCATCTCACTCACATATTATTGAAGCACAGTTTGTGCTGATTTAAAAAAAAAAAAAAAAAAAGAAAAAAAAAAAAAGGGCCCCAAAATCACCTCAGACACCAGTTAACGTTTATTATTAGGTCCTGGCTCTGAGGAGCTTTGCCCGTTTACTTGGATCACCTTTATTGGATGACTGCTTTTTCCCTGTCTGGACTGACTATTTTGATCATCGACCATTGCGTGTATTTCTGACCATCCATATGCCTATTTATTTGGATTTACTTTTTAAATAAACATCTGCAAATGGATTCAAACCCAACATCAAGCCTAAGGCTATAAAGTGTACCAGATGGTTTAAAGTTTAAAATGTATTCAATTTTATTGTTAATAATTGTCTATCCATTTCAGACATGATGACAAATGGAGGAAATGCACAAAAAATGCTAAATCAAACATGATACAGTAGATATACAAGATACACAATACACTAAAAGAAAGCATGTTTACCTTCAGCTGATGTGTAATGACGTCAGTATTCATGGCATTTTCCCATCCATTTCTTGCATCTTTAGAGGAAAGGTTTTTGTCATAAGGAGCAGGCCCTGTTTATAAAAACAAATACATTTCTTGAATTTCTGTGGCATAAGATCAATATGGTATGTGGAAATGTAAGGTGAGTTTTGAGAGGCTCTTACACTGGCTGGGCTGACAGGGTTCCAGTAGACTGTGGATGGTCAAATGGATGGTACTGACTGTATCGTCCACTCCCTTACCCAGAACTTTGCTCAGCTGTTCCATGTCCTTCAAAAGATGGGCCATCAGGAACTGCCCAGGATCTGGCACAGCAGGCTTGATGATCTGCTTGATGCTCTAAGACACATTTAAGAGAATGAAGATCCAATGCAGAATGAAGCTAAAGTTGCTTTCACTAAGTTCTCCTACCTCAGGGGGTGTCCAAACTCGGCCCTGGAGGTCCGGTGTCCTGGAGGAATTACAGTGGTCCTCCAGAACAGAGTTTGGACACCCCTCAGCCCTGTCTATTATTGAAATGCATGTTATTGATTTTTGGTGAACAATTGATTTTTGTTTATACAGTTTAAGTTTCTCACTTTTTTTCTCATTTTTTTCCCTGCATCGTTATGCTTCACCCAGGCTAATTAATTAAAGAACAAATATACATGGTTGTATGCTCTTCATTGTGTGCCAAAATATAAATGTTATAAACAGCATTTTTGACATAAAGAAACAGTTTGAAATCAGAATAATAGAAAAATCACAAATGATAGGTAATACAATACAGCGCAATAACCAATGCTGAAATGTCTCTGACCAATTTTCAATGGCAAAAACATATTATACAACACAAATGTAGAAACCATCAACATAAAAAAGAAGAGGTGTACAAATAAATAAAAATAATAAATAGAAACAAAATCTCAGAATAATCGGGATACTGTATGCAGCAGTAAGTGAAAATTGAAAATTGCAATTGTTAAAATATAAGAATTTTTTTGCTATTTATAATACTTATTGCAAATAGTGGCAAATATTTGAACCTCATTTTTGTAGTACAGTATAAAAGAGTATGCAGTTAGTCTATATAGCCTCTGCCAACAAGGCAGGTCATTTGCACTTAGTGTAAATAGTTTTTTTTTTTTTGGCTATTGGTGAGTTTTTTTGCGATACTCATCTTAAAAGCATCCTGCTTCCTTACATTCATCATTAAACTTACGTCTTTCTCACCCTGCTATCAGTTACCAGTCTCTTTTTTAGCATTCTGTCTTCATTACTACATCAAACTACATCATGATAAATATTCATATCATATCATCATCACAATTAACTGGAAACACTTCAGGAGTTTCAAAGTCGTCATCTGATTGGTTGAATTTGATCGGATTTCCGGGAGACGGATTTCGGATTTCCTATTGTGGCCCATCGCATTGCTTTTCTCATTGTGGTCATCAGGTTAGCCTGACTGTTGCTGTTTGTGAAGCTCAGTTTATCGTGGCCTTCACATCTCACAGCCTGTCACAGCCTTCTTATAACATGGCCCTTCACATAACTCTACTCACAGTGATCATCAGGTAAGTCTCACTATGTCGTTCATAGCCTATCACAGCCATCCATAACTGGTCTATAGTGGTCTTTATGTTACATGACAAGCACTGTCTTCCTGGTTAACTGGCCTAATACCAAATGGTCAAGGTTTATATATATATATATATATATATATATATATATATATATATCTCATCATTTTATTTACAAATTTGCTCATCATGTCCCCTCTGTATAAGTCGGTCTATTGTGGTCCTTCACATAATTGGCCTTTCATCACAGTGGACTATTTGATGTTTCAGTAATCTCACCATGAGCTCCCAGGATAGTTGGGATGGGGTCACAATGTGAGGTCAAATTAGATCTGTGCTCATACTATGGTCAATGTAAAGTCAAAAGGGCACTCACTGCACAGAGACCAGGGCCAGTATTCACAAAACATTTTATCTTAGCACTAAGAGTTCTCCTAAATAGCAGTAAAAGTTTTTAGCTAAGAGTTTTCTCCTAAAACCTATTCACAAAGCTGCTGAGACAAACTTTTACTAAGGAATAGAGAGAAGTCTTAAGTTAAGAGTAAGGGCGGGGTTGACCTCGTTGCTATAGATGATGTCAGCATGCTCATTAACCATGCACACAGTGATTGGCTGATAGGAAAGGGATCTCTGTCAGACATTTATTTTTATATCCTAAAAAAATAATTAATAGCACGATATTATTTTGCCAAATTCAAATAAATGTTTTAAAATAAAAATGTGCGTTTAAAAATAAAGCTTTTAAAATGCAGGCTATGTGTCACTAATTAAACAACTAAATGTTCAGATAATTGTCAGCCTCTTAAATGTGTGCTTCTCGTAAACAGTTTGTGGATATATGAACACCCTTTTACTAATAGTAGAATGATCATTGCTGAATGCATTCAAACATAAAAGACAACCAAACTGAATGCAAGGACAGCTGAGTCCGAATTTTTTTGTATGCTTTTTGTTTTGTATTCGTCATTTGAAAAATTTGTCACGCACCGAAATATTGCACACTAGTCACATAGTAATTCATCCCTTGCAAAAAAAATAAATAAATAAAAAGTCAAATAAAAAAATTGCGTAAAACAAAACAAAATGGAATCTTTGCGGTGAGGATGATTTTGTTGTCCACTTTCTTCTTAAAAAGAGAAAAAAGGAAGGACATATTGGGTCCATCCAGTTATAAGATATTTACAGAGGAAGGAGACAATACTTTTTGTGTGCAACTTCATTCAAAGTTTTCTTAAGAATGTCTGTAAACTTTGATGCTTTGCCAGAATTACCACTAAGACCACTAATTTCTGTGAATTCAAGTGTACAAAGACCTTTACATTGCTTTGTGCTGCAAGACGAAGTGGATGAACTTGTCAGACGCACTTCTGGATTTTGGCGTTCGCTTGTATGGTGGCTCTAAACTGTCAAAATAACTCTCAAAATGCTTGCTACAGATGCAAAAAACGCAGAAAATCGAAGCGTTCAGATTGTTTTTTATTACGTTCTGGAGGCAGTATGTAAAATTTCGGACAATGACCTTTCAAAAGGACAAATTTGGAGATAACCTCCAAAAGCAAAAAAAAAGACGCCTGTGTGTGCAAATCAATGCAGTGTGTTTATAAAAAGTTTACATTCGGAGGCAGATTACCGGCAATAGCCAATTTTGGATAGTTTGGGATTTGGTCTTAGTGACTTAGAAGTCCTCTTCACTACTCCTAACATTTGACAGGTTTAGGAGCTAGTTTTTGCGCTAAAATGCTTTGTGAAATAGAAAAATGTGAGCAAAAATGTAGAAGTCCTTCATTTAGGACTGACACGCCCATTATTTTTAAGATTTTCTCCTTAATCAGCAAGTTAGGAGCTACTTTTAGCCTAGATGTTTTGTGAATATGGGCCCTGGTCTCCAGCATGCAATGCAGCATGAAGCAAGATCTCATTTTGATGCAGATTGATAAACTACATCACAATAATCAAAAATTGGATGTATAAGTTGAGAAGCAAGTTTCTTACAAACACTATATGAAAAACAATTTCTAGATCGATGTAATGTGCTAATTTCAGATAGAATGTAGAATATGGTTAATATGTAATTTTTTGAAAGAAAGTTCAGAATCAAGCCATACTCTGAGGTATTTAATAGTATAAACTTCATGCAAAGAAGTACCATCTTTACACGAGATAACAAGAATTACTTTTAGATTTAAGTTTCTGTCTAGAACCAAAAATCATTATATAAGACTTTGTTTTATTAAGTACTAATTTATTGTCCAAAAGCCAATCTTGTAAAATATTAAAATCATACTGAAGGGAAAACTGAATTTGTAGAATATCAGAATTAGAAACATATATGACTGTATCATCAGCATAAAGCTGAACTTTACAATTATTAGAAATTAACAGTAAATTATTAACGTAAATAGAAAAAAGAAGTGGTCCTAATATTGAACCTTGGGGCACGCCTCTTTGTTGAACCAAAAGGTCTGACTTACACCCATTTAATACTACACACTGTTTTCTATTATGCAAGCATGAATTAAGCCACCTAATTGCATTTTCAGATAGACCAATTGCATGAAGTTTGTCTAAAAGTAAATATCGGTCAACTAAATCAGAAGCTTAGGATAAATCAAGAAAAATGGCACCTGTGAGTTTACCATCATCAGCAACTGAAAACACATCATTAGTAAACTTAAGCAGTGCCGTAGTTGTAGAATGATTGGACCTAAAGCCAGATTGACATGGTGATAGAACATTATTAATACTTAAATAATCTGAGAGTTATATTAGTTTTCAAAAACATTAGAAATATAACATATAGATATAGGTCTGTCATTATTAAGTTTGTGTACATCACCTCCTTTATTCAAAGGAGTAATATGTGCACATTTCCAAATAGCAGGCAACTCACATGTGAACAAAGACAAATTAAACAACTCAGCAAGTGGATACATAAGAATATGAGAGGATAGTTTAAGAAACTTATTTTCAATACCATCCAGTCCAACACCACTAGTCCTACTTAATTCATTAATAGCATCCTGAACTTCGATAGGTGAAATCATCCTAAACTCAAAAGAAGGACTACATGATAAAGTATCATATATAGAACCAGTAATCAAATAAGAGTCAGATACCAGAGTAGAACAAACTGATGAAAAATGCTGATTAAACAATTGAGCAATCAATAAAGAATCATGTAATACCGTATTGTTAACTGATTAATTGATCTGAAACACTAAAAAAGTTTTTCATTTTATTCCAAAAATATTCAAAATTCTTACAGTGCTGAGAAAGACCTTCTTTATGGTAAGTAGATTTTGCATTTCGCACTTTTGTCTTACTCAGATTTCTCAACTGCCTAAACTTCCCAATCAGCATTACTTCTTGTCTGACGAAATACTGACCATGCTTTATCCCTTTGCCTAAAGAGACTAAGAAGTTCAGAATTAATCCAAGGGAGATGATTACCCCTAACCCTAATTGTTTTCCAGGGAGCATGCTTGTCCACAACATTAATAAATTCTGTATAAAACATCTTGAACATCTGGAATTAATATCTATCCCAGTCAAAAGAAATCAAATCATTAATAAATGCATTTCAATGGTTTTAATGACAATGACATGTTTATCAAGAATAATCTCCAATCTATAATATATCTAATAACTGCACTCAGAGGACTCATTTCAAATGATCCGATCAAAACAGTTATTTTTGAATAATCGATGCTTGGAATACTTGTTTTTTTTTGAATGGTGACGGATATTTGAACTGCCTCCTCTTTACCTGCTCAACATTTGACTTCACTCTGAGTCTCACACAATGAGAATAGTGTGGTTCCACTGTAAACATTGCATGTGTTGACTGGGATATTGAATGGTATACTCTAAAAAAATAAAACTAAAACTAAACAAATTCTTATTGCCTTCCAAATAATGTAGTGTGAGTTAAAGTATATGTCTTAGTACTCTTTCCACATCCGTAGGCCACAAAACTATAAACAGGCAGAAAGATTGTAATACCTGTGGGTTTTTTTGAGCTCCCAGCAGCATGGACATGTGTGTGAGCAGTCTGAGAAGAGCGAAGGGAGCAGGTGACATATTTTTAGTGTCCTGCATGTCAGGCTGGTCCCGACGTTGTGCGTCACCCAGAATGTGTCCCGACTGAGTATGGTCCCCTCTGCAAAGACAAACAATTGCCTCAAATTAATTAAAGAGATGATTTAACAATTGTACCAAAAACTAATCTACAGCTCCAAATTTCAGAGGCATCTTACAAATCATATGTTTTGTAAGGAAATTAAGTAGCACTTTACAATAAAGTTATATACATTAACATCAATGCATTTAATAATCTTTGGTTATTTTGATTAACCTATGTATATTAATCTTTTTTAATTTAAAGTTGTACAAATCTGCATTAATGTATCATTACAGTAATTTTACTTAATTTATATTAATAAATGCTGTTAAAGATCCTGTCCATTACTAGCTAATGATACCTAATGCGCTAACTAAAATTGAACCTTACTGTAAAGAAATCCTTACAAAGGAACAAATTATATTTGACTACAAAACACATTTTAAGCATTCCATTAGAAACCTGTGGGTCATTTTTAAGTTTTTTAACATCAGATTTTGTGTGTGCTTAAACCATTCAGTGGTTGTGTACTGGTTGGCTGTGCCAAAAGTCAGTTGAATAGCTGAAAGTTTTTATACTAAAATTGCAGAATCCAGTGATTGATCAATCAGAATCAAATATTCCAGAGAGCCAGGTAATAAACTAAACAGAGTTAAAGACACACACAAAAACAAGAGTAACTCACTGATTCTTCATGGCTTTGAAGCCGTGAACAGGATTGTGGTCTTCACCGCCTATTTCTGCCTTACACTCTATGCAGCGGCCAACCTGTGTGGGTCGACCACACTAGACAGATGCATGAAGAGAATAAATGTTTAATTTAAGACAATAGTAATAATGATTTAATCATATTAAATTAAAACTAATGCTGTGCTTTGTGACCTTTAATGAATGTAGTTAAAGGTAAGGAAAGTCATAGAAGTTATGTTACCATACCTCACCAACAATGCATGGATGACCATTAGGACAGGCTGTTAAGAAGAAAAGAAGACATTAAAAAATTAGAATACAGAAAGAATACAGCTGTTACAGAGCCACTTGTCAATGTCAAGGATCTGCAAAAATTCTGCTCCCTTCATTTCTCAAAGCAATTCTTTTGTCTGAAATCAGTTTTAGGGGATAATTAAAATGCATACGTTTGATCTTTGATTAGAAATTCGACAAGTCTATATAACAGATGATCCTTCAAATCCTACTGGTCTGTGTAATATTACCAAACTAAATACATCAGTCAAAAAGGCTTTATTTTTACTTCATTATTAATATATGCACTTTGTCTCATATTTATTTTAGAAATTAAATGAATGAAGCCTCTGAAATTACTTTCTTTTTGTCTTAAGTTTCCCAATGGAAAGACACTCAAAATAACTAAAAATTATTATTTTATTTATTTTGTTAGGTTAGTTAGTTTGTTTATAATACACAGGAAATCCATTTTGAATATATTATCCTATGTCATCACAGTTCCAATATTTAAGTTCTGCTTCTTGTGGGCAGGCATTAATTACTGGGTTTCCAGATATATATACGTAATTTTGACAAATCCTGAATTTTGTATGACACAGATTCCACTCACTATACAACATGACGCCTGCCGTTTCATGTTTCAAGACCTGTCGGGCCACGTCCAACATGTCATCCGGCATAGTTGGGATGAATGAAGCCTGTGAAAAGAACATGATGGAAATATCACACCCAGACACATTCTAGTCACCATGTGAAGCAGGAAGGGTTCATACCGTCATGTTGTTTGGGGACAGTGCCAGCTGCTGCAGTGGCTGCAGTAAAGGCAGATTTCCACACAACAGGACCGCAGCCATGTGAACTGTAACCTCCACCAGAAGGAGCTCACTGTCTGACAGCTGAGGTTGTACACGCAGATCACCGAGATTATTATTCACCAGCGCTGCAGCAAATGCCTTCATTTCATCATTGACAAAGACGTCCGTGCTTCTGATACAATCTTCAAGGCCAGCACGTTGCTACAGAAAACAAAAATCAGGCTTAGGGCTATGCATTTATCTTAAAAAGCCAACAGTAACATAACATTCATTAATAAATCATTAAAACATTCTATGATTCTTGTTAATATATGTTAATATGCATATTCAAATATTACATAAGTGTAAATATAGGGTGAATTCAGGTCATTTGGTACACATTTTGCTATTAGGATATATGCATTAATAATGATCTGTTAATCAATATACAAAGTTTATTAAGTTTTTTTTTTAAAAAAAAAAACATTTACAAGCATATTATCGCATAGCTGCTGGAATATATATTAACTAATGACCTGTTAAGCATTATATAGATTACCCTGAAGGCCTGTGCACACCGGGACGAATATCGTGAATTATCACGATGTTTAAGGCCAATTTTTTAAGAATGCCTCTGGCTAGTTTTTTTGGTTTGAAGGAGATTGGTGCTTTTGTTCACGTGCCCAGAGCTGCTGAAGTTCTGTTTTTCATTAAGCACCATGTGATTGAATTCACCAGTGAAAATTGCTTGGGTATAACCTACTGGCCTTAAGGGTGATCTAAATTGTAACTGTAATTCGACCCTCTGTCCAGATGGTGGCGAGTGCGCTCCAGTGTGGCAGCAGAGCACAGGATACAGAACAAAAACGAAACCAATCGTTTGCTTTTGATTACGATCATTTTAAAAAATAAACTCCAGGCATTCGTTACTAAAAATCTGCAGAGCAACAGCACATATACTCCGAGCACCCATTATTCTGTTGTTTAGGAATAATAGTATGCATCTTGCTTTCTCCTTGTGAACCCAGCATTCATCTGTGTATTAAATGCTTGTTGGAAAGGACAGGAAGTTTTGGCTTCCAGAAGTATTTTTTATAGCACATGAATGTCTTTTATTTGAAAATATAAAAAGGACTTTCTCCATTCGACGTGAACCCTTTCGTCATGACCTTGTCTCTAAGAAGCTTGATGTTAACATTAATTCACACTAAGGCACAAATACCTTGTTGTGTAGCATACGTTTGTGCTTTTACCTCAGGTGTAGGGTGCAGGCTGGGGTTTCCATTTCTGTACAAGAAGGTTACTTCTCTGACCAAAGCCATTAGCACGTAAACAGCTTTCTTCATAGGCTTGCTATTGCAATTCTTCAGACAAATATAAAACCAAATAAACAGTTTAGTAAGGAAGATAAATGCCAAACATTTGATTGCACCCAAGCATTTCATTACTGTGTGCACATAGACACAATAGCTCTGTTCCAAATCCTAGTCTCGCTACCGTCTATTGCAGCATCCGAATCCAACTGGAACTTCACTAGTGACGTGCGTACAGATGCATTCTGGCCTGTGTGGCTTTCTGCATTTTGGGACAAAGCAATCATATCAATACCTCAGTGGCTTTCTCTATTCTTTTCATGTTGCAATCCAGCATGGCTTTGGCTACTTCATCTCTAATAGTTTTGTAGTCCAGTCCACATGCTAGATAGCGGTCAATCTTGTTGTCATCTTGATTCTGAGAAAAACAAATTTAGTGGTTAAAGCACAAATACCTGTCAGCATTATGAAGCAAAACAACTAAAACCCACCGAATCAAGAATCTCCTGAGGAAACAGCCACCTGTACTCGTCCTGTGGCAGAAGTTTCTGGACATAATCAACCCCATGAAGACTGCAGATCTTTCTGATGAGGTAAACCCTGTACCAGTCATTACTGCTCCGACAGCACAGATCAGTCACGCTGTTCAAAAATGCTGGGGTAACAGATGTAGAAATATCCTGTGCACCTAAACCATGAGAAACATTATCAATATCAAGGGAAAACCTTCAAACATGACACACACTAATTTCTCAGTTTCAGTTAATACATGGCCTTCTATGGCAAGTGATCAGCATTTGTTGAATTTATGAACTTGCCCAGGTCATATTTCATTGATGGTGGGAAATGCATTTAATTGTTATTCTTGTGATTGAATTTATAGTGGCTATTGTTCTTTGCCAAATATAATTGTTCAATAAATAATAGTTGATATAAATAACAGTACTACTTAATTATAGTATTTGGTACTGAGAAATGTTGTGCAAGTTAAGACGATTTTGGTTACATTGTTATGCCATTTAATGGTGACAAAGCTATTCAAACTAATGTTTTATTGTGAATATGAGATTGAAATGAAGAATGAATGAGAGATTTAAGACAAAATGTTTTTAAGACTTTTTAAGGTTGTTTCTATTTTACTTACTTTTCCCACCAAACTGCTGTATAAATCGAATTACAGTCATTATATCGCTTTTAAACAGCCCTGTGGCTTCATGCCTATGGCCAGATCACATGATACGCAATACTGTCTAATATTGCTTATTTATTTATCCAATGGCACTTTCAGTTCTGCTTATCTAATATGCATTTATTAATTCATAAAAACTTATCTTGAATTTCAAGAAATCATGGTCTTCAAGCACCTGGCTTGTAAAAATGTCCACTAAAGCATTTACCAGCACTAGTTGCTCTGTTGAAGCACAGGTCAGCAGCCATATCCAGGCACAGTCGAACTCTGGCCACCTGCTGCAGGAGCTCTATAGATGCAGTGTGTGCAGACACAGAGCCAGTCTGAAGGAACTCCTGAAGAAAGTGTGTTTCATCCTCCAAACAGGTCTGTTGCTCCACCACAGAGTGCCATTGTGTCCGATCATACATCGAGTCCTGCAGACACAAGCTTTAAATATATATATAGTACCATATATGTGTTTACATATTTAATATCATTGAACAAAACAAACATTATTAATTAGGGGGAAAAAAAGTTGTTTTCCAGCAAAAACATCTAAACTATGTTTATAACAAACGTTTTCTTTAGAACTTGCTTTCTCTTTACATTTTTATATCCTTAAGCATAGATTAAAAAAATAAATAAAAATCAATATTTAAAATTGGTAAGGGTTATGCACATCATTAAAGAGTTTTGCCATCAGAGCTAATTATTTTGAATGTGGTCATGCCCACATGCTGTCGTGGATACATGTTAGTGCGTCCCTTTGTTTCCATGTATGGTCTTTTACGTTTCTTGTTTGATTGCCACACCTCCATTGTTAACCATTCTGTGTATTTAAGTTCCTGCTTGTCCCTGCCTTTTCATCCGGTCTAATGTTGTGGTTTGTACTCCTGCATTCTTCTTATTAAAACCTATTTGCCTGCAACCACTGCCTGTCACACACTCTACTTTCGCTTTTAATATTATAAAAATTTTTCATGCTCTATAAATTTTTAGCCAAGCCACTAGGAGGTGATGTTGTACCTAGAGTGATAGGCAGGATCCTCTTTCAAGGGATAGTTCACCCAAAAATTAAAAATTGCTGTTTATCTGCTTACCCCCAGGGCATCCAAGATGCAGGCGACTTCGTTTCTTCGGTAGAACACCAACAAAGATTTTTAACTCAAACCGTTGCAGGTTTTGTGACAAACTGAACGGTATTTTTATCATTATTTACCTCTGATACACAACAATGTCCATCTGTCCTGAGAGCCTGCTCAGCGTCGGCGCGTTACCTGTGTACGCGCTCTGGTGTAGTATACGCAAATTCATTAGTTGTTTACAGTTGTTGTGTATTATTTTAATGGAATTGTAGAGTGATACATTTTATTTTTACTATTTAGATGGGCATTTACATTTACCTTCAGCTATAAGTTTATAAAAAAAAAAAAAAAAAAAAAAAAAAAAAAAAAAAAACACATTTATTTTTATTTTAGGNAAAAAAAAAAAAAAAAAAAAAAAAAAAAAAAAAAAAAAACACATTTATTTTTATTTTAGGTCCACTGTCAGATGGACAAATAAATATTTACTTAAACTTTAGAATCAAGCTTAGGCCTACTAAAACTTCACTTTCTTTTTTTTTTTAATTTTTTAATTTATTTTTTTTTTTTACTGTGGGATGAACACTTGGCTAAATCAATGCTTTTTACAGTGGAATATCTCTAAAACAGTTTGTATGTTTTTTACCAAAACGAATAGTTCAAGTGTAGTATCAGAGGTTTTTGTATTACAAATTGTATCTAAATATAATTACCTCTGTGTTTTGATTGATTCCAGACATTAATTTAGCAGCTTGTATAGCAATATAGATTTACTGTCCTCTGAAAATAACAACATACAGCCATTATTGTCAAAATAGCTGGCAACAAAAGTGAGTACACCGTAAGTGAACTTGTCCAAAGTGTCAGTATATTGTGTTAGCACCATTGTTATCTGGCACGGCCTTAATCGCTTGAGGATGCCCCACAGGTGCTCAATAGGGTTCAGGTCTGGAGACATACTTGGCCACCCCATCACCTTCAGCTTCCTCAGCAAGGCAGTTGTCATCTTGGTGGTGTGTTTGGGGTCATTATGTTGGAAAACTGTCATTGGGCCTAGTTTCTGGAGGAAAGGCATCATGTTCTGCTTCAGAATGTACAGTACATAATGAGAAGAAATGCCCAGTACCAGCAGCACTCATGCAGCCCCAGACCATGATGCCACCACCACCATGCTGGACTGTAGGCAAGACACAATTTTCTTGGTGCTCCTCACCAGGGCATCACCACACATGCTGGACACCATCTGAGCCAAACAAGTTTATCTTAGTCTCATCAGACCATAGGACATGCTTCCAGTAATTCATGCTCTTGGACAGGTTGTC
>JAHKKF010480395.1:0-12575 GCA_019740295.1 Labeo calbasu | reverse complement strand
AATTTTGATGTTTCGAAAGAGTTGTTGTAAAATGTAATGGTCACAGTTATGTGGCTTTGAAATATGTTATGGAAAAGCAAATAAAAAGAAAAAAAAAATGTTATGTAGCAAATAAAACTGACAAAATGTACTTTTTTCAATTGTGAAATAAATGCCCAATGTGACATATATGTAACATGAAAAATTTATTATAAACGCCCAATGTCACATATATGTAACATTACAGATCTTTCACAAAGAAGGGTTGCATTTCAAAAACAACTGCAGAAACATGTTATAAGTGGTCCATTTGGTCTGTATTATATGCCTCATAATTTTCCTATACGGAGAAAATGGTCCGGGTTCTTATGGGTTAAATATGGACAGGGTTGTTTTGACCCAGCAGTTGGGTTAAATGTTAAACATAACCTTCTGAATAGTAACCCAACAGCTGGGTCAAAACCCAATTGCTGGGTATGTCCATATTTTACCTAGCACTGGGTTGTATTTTACCCAGCAGCTTTTAGAGTGTAGGACATATTGTAGTCCAGATTAAAATGTAATAAAGTTTGAAAATAAATATTTTCTAAAAAGTCTAAGTATTTGGTGCTATGATGAACACTCTAGTGAATACAAAAATCTGAATGTTTAAATCATTTAAATCCTGTTCAGAAACAGAAAGTAGCACAGCTGTTTTGTTTACATGGTTACCGGGGTAACGGCTGCATGTCTGCTGTTCCATTAACGCCACCTGCTGTCAGAGAGCGAATGTGCACTTTCATTCAGCGCGTCTCCTTCACTCGTTTCGCCATGCGCTTCTCATCCATATTGGGCTTGTTTACATCAGAGTGCGCGTTCGTCTTTCAGCAGCATACAGCGGTGTTGTGCATTTTAACCAGCTGATGGGGAAAGTATACTTACAATGCATACAAAAATCTCTAATAAAGAATTATTTGCTGTATTGTTTAAGTGCCTATGGAAATAATATTGTGCATGCCAAAAAACATATTTTTGGTTTGGTTTCCATGTCTATTGCACTGAAGTGATGCGTTTTAAAGCCATATTAGTTGAATCTCATGATATAGGGTTTTCTGTGCACACACATCCAAAGCACACGTGCAGAAACCAGCTGTCACATGTCATGTGAGTACTAAACCTTTCTCTTTTATTGTGCTTAAACTGTCAGATACACACAGGCTTATGTTGAAAACACACAGGAGTTACTAAAACAGTTGGTTATGTCTGTGAAGTTAAACAGCTGGAAAAGAAATCACTTGTAGATCTGTGTATTAAGTGACAGCAGTGAAACATATAGTACCTATACTGCGGTCTCCACTGATAATGTGACCCAAACAATAAAATAAATCAGAAAATCAGTCACTGCTCGGCTCACTCAGGGCACGCCTCTGCTAACACCACAGTGTCCGTCAACATGAGTCAGGAGTGCGGCTGTAAAATGTCACATTTTGTTGGTTTGTTCCGAGACACTGCTTATCATTTATGGGGATTTAAAAAAAAAAAAAAAAAGTGGGTGGTTTTTTAGTATTATAGGGTGGTTGTGATTAAACAACATGTCACAGTGAATTTTGCATAACAGGTGCCCTTTAAAGGAGATGGCTTGATGGAGGTGTGTAGTGTTTTCAGTCTGAAACCTCAGCCTGATCTCTGAAGTGTTTGCAAGTCTTCTCCTGATCTTATAAAGTTAGTAACACTCAAAACATTTGACTGTTGCAATGTCAAAATCAGACACATTAGACCCAATGAGATTTCACATTCAGACCTGTGTGATTAAGTGAACAGACCTAGAACAGTTTCTGATGACTGTAATATAGCACACAAATCAACTGGATTTTGTTTAGAATCAGTTTATGCTTTGTTTATGTTTTTTGTCCAACATACATAAATGTAATAGCATTTAACATTTAGCATTAAGGTATGGAAATGTAAGTACATCGTTCTAAGTTACAACCACACTTTACATAAGAATATGACGATGTGATGAACCTATATTTTTTTATGCCAATAAAATGCGGCAGACACTGGAATGAGAAAATCTCACATTCAGGGTCTGGATTTGCTGTTAAAACTGAAAACTAGAAACCTGGTTGGAAGAAAAAAATGAATAACAAATACTCCATTAACAAAATATTGTCGTTTGATGCTAGGAGAGCTAACAGAAGAATCCTGACAGATTTACGCATCATGGATTCAGCAGCTCTGATGTTTCAACAGGAACAGTCTGTCGCTGCTGGATCTCGGTGTTTGTTTCCTCATGTGTGTTTCTCACGTCACGTGATCAGAGTGATCAACGTCTCCTAGGAAATGCTTGTTTGTGTAATTCCCTTGCGATTACTCGAGTCGCTCCTCATTAGTTGAGTATCTGCTCGTCCCTGTGTGTCTCATATAGTTGCCGGGTTGCTCTAGTTTGTTCTTCATTGCGGTGCTGCTCTTCTGCTCTCTCTCGGCTCTACAGGAGTTTATCAGTCTCTGAACTGCATTCTACATCCTCAAGACTCCTCCCGTCATTTATTGCTCTGGATTTATTCTCTGGGTAGTTTTCTCTCTCTCTCTCTTTGAGTTTTAGTAAAGACTCGCCATCATTTCTTTCCTCTGTATTTGTGTCATTCCTCTGTCGCTGTCTGATAGAACAGTCGGGCTGTAATCATGCAGCCAACAGGGAAAACACTTTAACTCTTCAATGCTGACTCAGATAAAATCAACTCAATCAACCAGTCGAGTCAGTGAGGAGACGGCCAGACTGAGTTTTCATATGTTTATTTGTAAAGCACTTTTCACAATACACATCATGTCAAAGCAGCTTCACAAAAAGTGCATGTTTTAAATGTTACAGACATAACAGAGGAGCCTGTGAAAAGAGAAAAGCTGGTAATAATTTATTAGAGAAAAACCTTGAGAGTCTCCAAACTCATCAGGGAAACTCAACCTCTGGCAATCAATGCATGTCCTTATGACAATAATATACAGCTCTAAGATCATACAAATCAGTTAACGTCATGTATTCAGTAAACAAACAAAACACGATTTTTTATGCTAAAAATCATTAAGATACCAAGTAAAGATCATGTTATATGATGATATTTTGTAAATTTCTTACCACAAATTTATCAAAACTTAATTTTTGATTAGTAATATGCATTGGTAAGAACTTCATTTGGACAACTTTAAAGGTGATTTTTCTCAATATTTTTATTTTATTATTATTATTTATTTATTTATTTTATTTTATTTTTATTTATTTTTATTTTTTTTGCACCCTTTAGATTCCAATATCTCAGCCAAATATTGCCCAATCCTAATAAACAATACATCAATAGAAAGATTTTTTATTCAAGTTTTTATTCAATTCCAAAAAAAAAAAAAAAACCTGTCCCTTATGACTGGTTTTGTGGTCCAGGGTCACAAATATTTGAGGTTTTTCTGTTTTCAGATTTTCTCACGTGTCCAGGCAGAATTACAACTGAAAAGCTTCCTTCCAGCAGATGGCACTAATGACCAATTTACTGTCATGCCTGCTGTGGACACAATGTTATGTGCAAGTGTGTATTAGACACAATCTGAGCATGCATTTGCCATGTTTGAACTCTTCCATAGCACTTTAAAATACAAATGCTTCCATCTCTGCCTTTCTTTCTGAAGATGTTTCTCCTTTTTCTCAGGGTCTGCATTTAGTTGTGCCTGACATTGCCTTTGTCTCTCAGCTGCAGTAAATGGAGTCATGTAACTGCAACTTGGAACAATTACAGTCATCATTACTCAAAGTTAATAGAAATAACAATTATATCTATATATGTATTGAAATTTAATTAATATACAAAGTGCAGCCTCAAAAGCAGTGATACATAGGCCTAGGTAAAAGAGGGACACAAATAAATTAAAAATTGGTGGATTAACATAAAAAGCTTTGGATTTACAGTGTAATGTCTATTTATTCAAATAATGTTTTACTTGGGATTTGTTAAATACATATTATATGCAATAAAGGTAATAAAAAAGAATAATGCCATTCATTTGTAAGGCCGTATCACACCGGGATGTGACAGGGCCTGTCTGACGGTCGGCCATTTTCAGCTGCCATTACTCAGCCTTCTAGCATGCTAGCATAAAAACGTTAAGATGCAATCAGGGAATTTTTGTAACCTTTTTTGGCATGTTTTGGATTTCAGACATTTTCATTATTTTCTAGGATGTTTAACCGTGACAGGGCCTGACGCTTTAGCCCGTCCTCCTCAAAATAAACATACAAAAACAAGATTAAAATCAAAAATTAAAATCAATACAATGACAATAACAATAACTCACCCTTGATCAGTGTTAGCTTCACCTCGGTCAAACGATGGTCAAATCACTTCCTCTGAGTCAAACCCTTAAACGCATATTGCACACATTTTATATGTAAACGTGACTGAACTGACCGAAAACATGGGGACAGATGTAAAATAGTATTTATTTTTTGGAACTTATGTATAATTTCATGTTTTTAATCAATTGATGTGAATGATAACAACTTAAACTTGTTATTGACAGAGTTTTTTTTTTTTTCTAAATAACAGTTGTTAGCATAGTTTAGGACAAGGACAGGATTTGTAATTTGCAAAAGTGTTTTTAATAAAGGAAAATAATATCTGAGAACCTAATGAATGACATTCCTTTACAGAACAACTCACAGAAATCAACCATTAGTCCATTTTAGACTTTTTTTATTTATTTATTTTATTTAATACTTCTTATTCCTTGTAACAAGTCAGAGATAATGAACGTTGCTGGTTGAATGTCCCATAAAGCTTTTAGTATTACACCCCACCATCAAAATGATCATTCTAATTATTCCAGCGGCTGTGAGAAAAGGCTATAAATGATCTGGCACCTGCAGCAACCTTACATGCTATACGGCCTACTAGTCTTCTTTATGTTTACAGACGTGACGTCATGACGTGCCGGCATGCTTGAATTTCACACAAAAAAACCTACTCGTACCACTCAAATGAGAAAACATTATTATAAGCAAACTGTTGTGAATCAGGCTAAAGTGATAGTTTTGAACACTGGCTCGATATGTACTTGTTCGAAAAATTTATTTTCTATAATTTTTAACCAAAAAGAGTTACAGACTGCAGCTTCAAGGTCACGTGTCCACCAAAGTGTTTTTCTCCGTGGCTAGCATATATTTTCAATTGTTCTCAACGAGAGTGTCACATTTTTTAAAACACCTGGAGCGTGCCGAGCGTTTAGGAAGAATGTTCAACTTTGAGTAAAATGCTGCTCATCACTGTCACTTTCTAGTCAGCCATCCAATCAGAGCACAGGAGGGGCGGGACTAATACCGATCACCCTGCTTGTACTTCGACTGAACAACATTGGAGAAGATAAAGGAGAAGTCCACTTCCAGAGCAAAGATTCACAGATAATGTACTCACCCCCTTGTCATCCAAGATGTTCATGTCTTTCTTTCTTCAGTCGTAAAGAAATTGATATGGTGCCCCGAGTTTGAACTTCCAAAATGTAGTTTAAATGCGGCTTCAAACGATCACAAATGCGGTTGTAAACGATCCCAGCCGAGGAAGAAGGGTGTTATCTAGCAAAACTATTGCTTATTTTCATGAAAATAATACAATTTAAATACCCTTTAATCTCAAACGCTCGTCTTGTCTTACTCTGCCTGAGTAAGGATATTCCGTATCATAACAACCACAACATCTCAAAGGAAAAAGATGACAGCTGGCAAAAAACGTTTTGGTGGACACGCAGCCTATAGGAACCTGAAACACTCTAGCGCCCCTAGTGGTAAGGAAGAAAAATGCTCACAAAATTCGTACTGACAGGCTCATGTCTGTTACAGTGTTAATTTTGTCAACCAAGACGACAACGAAAAATATTCATTAACGAACATTTTTTCTGTGACTAAGACGAGACGCTGACGAGCTAAAACTAATATCTGATGATAAAAACTATGATGAAATGTATGCTGTATCTGCGTTAACAAGAGAAGACGGGACTACAATGTTATTTGAGGACTACCGGACATTCAAAATATGTCCAATAGCCTAAGTTAACAATCTTGTCTTTCAAAATGTGCGTCCCTGTCATTGGGTCATAAGGAGTGTTTGCATATCTAGTCTCAGTATGACAGCTGCAGTGGACGGATAGGCTACCAAAACGTGAACTAGTGATCTGAAACAATGGCCTAAGTACCTTAAGGGTTAGCGATAGGGTCACCAGACGTCACAATTCGTTGTTGATTCACATAAAGTTAGCAAAGGCGGGATAGGCAGAATCACACTGATAGACACTCACCACGCTCCACTTCTTCAGTTCTCAGACAGCGTGCGAACAGTTCTCAGTGCTCAAATATATACACACTAGTCCAAATATCTATCGCATTGAGTATCTCACGTAAATACAGTCAGTTATGGCTTAAGTGAACGTAAACACGTGGGTGTTTTTTATTTGAAAACTGTCAAATGTGTGTCACTGTCAGTATTACATCTATGCTTTCCGTCTTAAAGGGGCAGCATTCCTAATTAAATACCTATTTGTGTCGTTAATGTTAACCAACAAAAAATGTAAAATAAATGTATACATGTTAAGTAAACCTACTATATCTGAAAAATGAGTTTAATTTGTATTTCTACCCAAAAATTTTAATTGTCATCATTTATTCCAGTTTTTCCAAATTCAATCAAATTTCTCATAGGCTTAATTGATTTGGTCTAATTAGAGAAGATTTAATAACTTTTTTTTTTTTTGAAGACTATAAAATAACTACCAAAACAAATGTTGGTAACTGCAGTTTGACTAAAAGTAATGACAAAACTGCAATGACTTTTCATCGACTAAAACTATGAAAGACTCAAATGTGACTAAGGCCCAGTGTTGGGAAGGTTACTTTGGAAATGTAATAGGTTACAGATTACAAGTTACTTGATTTAAAATGTAATAAGTAGTGTAACTTTTCAATTACTTTATAAAAGTAATATAACATTACTTTTAATTACTTTTTGATTACTTTTCTAAATTTCTAATATTTTCAACTGTTAATCATTTTGAAACATTTAAATCAGGCGGAGTTCACCTTACAGTAGCACTCAACACTGATTACTGTCAGACTCTCAAAATCCTTCATCACTTGAATTAAGATCATAATAAGGGATAATATACATCTTTATTTTGTGATAACAACTGGCTGAATGTACATTATCCCACTTATTACACAGCTGTTTGACAGGTTATTTAGATGTTTCGTGTCAAAATTATTAGACACGAAACACTGATACGAGTTAAAATATTTGAACACAAAGCTTCCATGATGAAATCAGTTGCTAGCAAACGACAAGTTCAGACTAGACATTTTAGGGACACAGTGCAGTCAGACCAGTTTTCTTACACAACATTTCACCACATAAATAATTAAGTAGTAGTACTAGTTTGTTAGGTATCTTATAATCCATTGCAGTGTACAAAAAAAGAAAAAAAAAATGGCAGCAGCTGCGTTTGTCTGAAACAACAGAGCAAGTCCACGATACCAGGATGACAGAATTAGGAAATTGTCCACATAATATTGAATTGAGCTTTAATATTTTATTAGCTAACCAAACGCAAAGCTTCCACCAAGAAAAATTATAACTTAAGTTGCCCCGAATGAGCCTGAGCTGTGTAATAATTAAATTTAAAGCACAGCCACCACAAATTCAGACTTTTTTTTTTTTTTTTAATTTTTTGGGGGATTTTTATGCCTTTTATTGTCATAGGACAGTAGAGAGATGACAGGAAAGAGCTTGGAAGGAGACAGGGGCGCGGAATCGGCAAAGGACCTCGAGACGGGAATCAGGTCACCGCGCTATATGTCATAACATAAATAACATCATAACAAGAAATAGTTTAATAGCTGTGATACTGGGTTTGAAATCAAATGTTTGCATAGTTATGACAGAAAACACTAGCATCTAACAATGGAAAAAAACATATCTTAAAAAATAATGTTTATGCATGAACCACAAATAGGAAATAAAACAGTTATGGAATAAGCATGTGTCGTATTCTGTGTCCTAAACTCCTGAAACATTGGTGTCTCGTTTTAGAGCAGTCAATGCAATTTATGAAGGAAAGTCAATTAAATCTGAAAGTGGGGGTGGGTGTGTGAAAAAATTCAGATGTAACCCCCTTTGTAATCACTCGCATTTTTCAAAAGTAACTATAATTTAATTACACATTTTTTCTCAGTAACTGTAACTAATTACAATTACATTTATTTTGTAATTAAATTACATAATTCCGTTACATGTAATTAATTACTCCCCAACACTGCTAAGGCCATGTCCACACTAATACATTTTCGTTTGAAAACGCATCTTTTTCTCTCCGTTTTGGCCTTCCGTCCACACTGAGATTGCGCTTTTGGTCAAGGAAAACGGAGCTTTCGCGTTGTAGTGTGGACTGTGAAAACAGAGGTATTTGAAAATGATGACACATGTTTAGTCATGTGACGCATATTGTACCATTAGATATCTATGTTATACCAGTAATTGTGGCTGTTATGTGCTATTCACTTTCACACTGCTGCTAAAGATTTATCTGTAAACTCTTCATATTACAGTCCTAAAAAGATGACAGAAAATGTACTCTGACTCCTGCAGCTAAACATGAGGGCAGCTGCTTTTTACATCAAACACAAAAGCGCGCGACATGGACGCGTCAGTGAATGTGGAGATATTTCCGTAAATAATTTGATTTAATTGAATTGAATAATATGATGAATTTAACATTTTCCTAAGTTTCAGTGTGGATGAGAAACATTTGGAAAACGCTTGAAAACGCTAGTGTGGAAGGAGAGCGTTTTAAAACGAAAACTCTGTTTTCAAATGTATCCGGATTAACGTAGACGTAGCCTAAGACTATCAGGCATTTTTGTCTCAAGATAAAGACTAAGACTAAATAAAAAATGCCTGTCAAAATTAACACTGGTCTGTTACGCCTCAAATATGCCATTGGATTACAGAAATACATGGACTTTCAAATACATGATGTTTACATTGAGTTTATTTGAAGTTTATTCTTTACAATTTTGTGATTAACAATTGTGTTCTTTTTCTTGAAAGTGAATGTACAATTCATGTTACTGTTTTATGATGAAACAAATGAGAAAGAAGACAGAGTTCATTAAACATCGCCAGAGCTCACAGCATATTCATGTTAGGGCTGGGCGATATGGCAAAAATAATTCATCGATAATCGCCTTTAAAAATATTGTGATATTCGATAATATTGTCTACCCCGCCCTGTCCCGCCCTGCCACGCCTATATTTAGGCTTAACATCCCTCATCACTCTCTCGTAATGGTATATATCCAATTGTAAACATTTTGACATTTTATTCCAACACCCATATCGATAAATCTTTAATATAAAAGTCTGATGTAAACATTTCCACAAAAATTTACAACCACACTGTCAATGGCTACAGATTAGAATGACAGAATACAAATTGTAAATCATCTTAAAAGAATAGCTAAATAGAAAAAAAAGTGAAGTTATTCATATTATTTATTTTTTTATTTGTAGGATTGTCCCACGTGCTGGGGCTCAAAGCTGAAAATGACTGAAAGGATTCTGGAGCAGGCTCCAGCAATACGCTGGGTGACAAAAGCCGACGTCCACTACTAAACTTAACCTGGCAAGATATTTCAGTCCTGGAGGCTGTAAGCAGCGGATTAAAGCCTGTAGCAGACTTGACTGATGTTTTGTCAGGAGAGTCTTACGTTACCGTTTTGTCTGTCACCCCAGTGCTAGAACACACACGCCACACTTTAACAGAAACTGATAATGACACACACCTAAGCAGGAAAGTCAACACTGGCACTGGAGTTAGACGCCAATGCCGCAACCCAAAAACTTCTCAGAATCAGCACTATGCTTGATCCCACCAACCACCAAGAACCACCAAGCACGAGCGTTCAAGAAACGCCTTTGAAAAAGAAAAAAATCTCCTTGGAAAGCCCCCTAAAAAAACCACAAGCGAGGCGGATCGGGCAGCGGCTGAGCTTACGGCCTATCTTTTGGAGGATGTAATTGACGGAGAAGAGAATCCACTTGCGTGGTGGAAGAATAACAAACGTCGCTTTCCCCTCACGTCTTGTGCAGCCCAACAATTCTTATGTGTGCCTGCGACAAGCAGTCCGTCTGAGGGGGTTTTTAACACAGCAGGTCAAATTGTCACCCCTTTTTGAAATGCTTTAACCCCCGGAGAAGGTGAATATGCTGGTTTTCCTGTCTAAAAATCTGCGTTAGATTAACTTAAGGTTAGAATTTATGATGCATTCACACCATGTCATAATTTTGAGATGACAACACGTGACATTCTACTCTTCTATTTGCTATCTCTTCCATCTGAATTATGTGTTTCTGTGGCAACACTATCAACGTCAAATCCCTCACGTGCTCCTGAACTCTGCGTTGTCATCTTGGAATCACGGTAATCACGGCATGGCATGAAGGCAGCATAAACTCTGCTGGAAAGTGGATCTCGTGAGCCACATTTGAGGATCCCTGGCCTATATGAAACAACAGGTTCTGAAAAGCCGTCTTTTGGTTTGAGCCATTCCAGTTCAATTGAGTGGCTAAAGAATGACCAGTCAATATTGCTCCTATTCGTTTAGTTGCATTACAGGGCTGCCTACACAAAACCTGCTTGGGCCCAAAGGACACAAAGGTTGTTCTGGGCCCGAACGGGCTGGACAACACTGGGCCATCGTTTAAATTAATGTGGACAGTCCGCTATAGTGTGGGCTGCTCACAGAGAGCCTGCAGTGAGACCAAAGCTGCTGGCATCACCTGGCCAAGCCCGCACCAGACCTGTTTAGGTTTGATGTGGGCTGGCCCCAGACCACTGTGCCCGCAAACAGCCAGCATGGGCCCCGCAAGGACATGTTTGCAGGTTTACACAACGCTCGTTCCCTTATCTCAAGGAACCGAAGTTACATCAGAGTGTTCTGCTGAGGGGGTTTAAGAGTCCGGTCTCGAGTACAATTTTTAGGCGACTCGGACTTGTCACGGACTCAGATGCATTTTTACTTGGACTTAACTCGGACTCGAGCCTTTCGGACTCGGAAAAAATGCAGAGTCCATCTGAGTCCAGAGACAGTTGACAGAAATGTATTTTGACAGTATTTGCATGTGTTTTTAAGTCTTGTCCAGTAGGCTACTTGAAAGCCGACGGGTTTATGTGCGCACACACTCAAAGCGCTCACAGAACACACCTCTCAGTCAGTGTGCAAATGCTGAGTTCTCTTTCGCTTCTAATAGGTTCTGTTATTGCTACACACATGCTCGTCTTAGAGACTATTCATGTACATAAAGTCAGTTTCGTCTTAAGTAAACCTGAACAGTTGGGAGAAATACTGATGTGTCAAAATATTTGATCTGTGCATCAAATCTTAAAGCGACAGCAGCGTAAACCTGCAGCCGTTATAAATATCAATCAAACAACAAAAGAAAAAGAAAATCACTCACTTTTCTTGACTGAATCACTTATTAACTTTAATAAGAATCATATTTCATGTATACAGTGAAGATTTTGCAGTGTTTTATTTTAACATTTATTACTAAAAGAAATGTCTGTAGTCTATTTCTGTAATAGCCTTTAGATAGATTAAAAAAATATTAAATATTAAAAAAATAATAAATACATAAAATTCTAAAATATGATTTCATTTGTATTTTTTATTAATATATTTATTTATCCTTTTGTCTGTAAGTAATAGGCCTACTTGGAGTGTTTACTTGCCTTCAGTAAACTTGAGAATGTTTTACTTACATTAGTTTTTGCTGTATTAAAATTATTATTATTATTAAACATGGTGGCAGTTTCTAGCTTCAAAGAAAAATAATTTTTCTTTGCAGCAAGAGTTTTAATGGGTCCAAAACCAGCTTGGGTGTGCATGATTTTGAATTCAATGGCACATCATCAATTTTTCTTTATATGATGTAATTTATTGTAATTAATGTAACTAAATGCATTCAAAAATAAAACAGGTGTGAGTTTGCTGAGACTTATGGGAAGTTCAGTCATGTGAAAAAGTTAGGACACCCTATTGAATTCCATGGTTTTCCGTATCAGGACATCATTAAAAAAATACTGATCCTTGACTGGTCTTAAAATTTAGAAAACAAAACCTCAGATGAACAACAACACTAGACAAATTGCACCGTGTCATTATTTACTGAACAAAAATAAAGCCAAAATAGAAAAGCCATGTGTGACAAAGTTAGGACACCCTTACTGTTAACATTGGAATTAAGAGGGTATAAGCACTGCTAATCAAATACCTTTGATTAATTGATCATCAGCACGTCTGAGCACCTCTATAAAAGCATAAGCTTTGGCAGTTTGCTGGTCTGGAGCCTTCAGGTGTGAGTTAACACAATGCCAAGGAGGTAAGACATCAGCAGTCATCTTAGAAAAGCAATTGTTGCTGCCATCAATCTTAGAAGAGTAATACGGCCATTTCCAAACAATTTGAAGTTTATTCACAAGTGGAAGACATTTAAAACAGACACCTCTCCTTCCAGGAGTGGACGTCCCAG
>JAHKKF010480391.1:0-13171 GCA_019740295.1 Labeo calbasu | reverse complement strand
ACAAACAACTGAAAACAATGGAGGACCCTGCGCGTCGAAAAATGACGCTGAAGGGGTACCCTGGGCGTCAAAAAGCGACGCCAAGGGGTCCTGACCAATCGTCAATATGTGACGAGTTGGGAGTGAGAACGTGTTGCAACAAAGAGACAAAAAATGAAAATGAATCGTGATCATTTTTTTCCCATATCGCCCAGCCCTAATTTTTGGGTAATCTCTTCAGAACCGAAAGGGCTATAATAATTTTTTTTCCTCAGCAAATTAATGGTTTAGTTTTTGTCATTTTCCTACCATTTTGAAATTTTGTAAAATCTACTTTTTACAGCCTTTTGAAGCTGCACTGAACCTGCAATTTGGACCTTCAACCCAGTGATCCTTAATAAAGTCCAATATATGGAGAACAATCCTGAAATGTTTTTCTCAAAAACTGGAATTTCTTTTTGAATGAAGACAGAAAGACATGAACATCTTGATGACATGCAGGAATTTTTTATTCTGGAAGTAGATAATCCTTTAACAACATAAGCTATACAGTATGTGTTTGATTCACTGAAATGATCCAGTTCATGAGAGTCATTTGTGTAGGAATCATTTGGACTACACTGATTAGTCTGTATGTTTTGCATTATACTACAGTTTCAGCAAACAATGCATGCAAATGAATGATGGCTTCTGTGAAGGCAGTTAAATCCTTATGAAGTGTTCACACATCACCAGGTGGCTGTATATTTGGTTTCAGTAGGTGTTCCCACTGCTGGCTGCCCTAACATTTCTGTCTGCACCACTGGCCACAGCCTTTAAAAATATGACTGCAAATGGAATATATTAGGGGTAAAATAAGATATTTTAGTAAGCACTTCCATCTTAAAATAAATTCTGGATGGCACAGAGCTTTAATATAAATTGTAGCAGCGCATAATGCATCATATCATAAGATGAATGGGCATCATTGCATAAATCAAACTCACTTAAAATGCTAACAATTTGTAATGTTTTTTTTTTCATCCATCATTTTTTAAAGTTACACTTTTCTAAAATAAATAAATAAATAATGGGAGCCAAAAAAAAGAGAACACCTTATAGTAATCATTTATTTCTTAGAGCTGTCTGGATGGATTTAGAGGGAAATTGCATATATACGTCAATCATCTGAGCTTGTCACGTCATATTCGTACTAGGGCTGCCAGTCGATTATAATTTAAAATCTAATTAATTATATGATGTTTCAATTAATTAATCTAATTAATCACAAAATAAATTTGATAGTGAAAATACCCATAAAAGATTATTTAAAGCTATTTTGTGTCAATTGAGAATGTATCAAGTAGACATTACAAATTGTAGCTTTCGAAAGAAATAGTTTATTTAATTCAACATAAAATGTATTATACATAAACATTTAGACTGCAACGGCCTAATGTAAACTATGAAACATAAAAGAAGATAATCTAAGAAACATCTCAGTATTTTTTGTTCATACAATGAAAGTCACTGATAATCAAAACAATCTTTTTTACAAACAATCTGCAAAATACCTTCTTTCATGTTACACAAAAGAAAGGTTTGAAACAACATGAGGGTGAGTAAATGATGACAGAATTTAAAGTTTTTGGCTGAACTATCCCTTTAATGTTTTTTATGTATTTCTTTATTTATATTTATAATAAAATGATGGCGGGTGAAGCGGGTGGCAGTAAATGTCTTTATGAGTCATTCACTCATTCGATTCAATTTGTTCAAACAGCTGATTCATTCAGAAATGAAGTAAATGTCTCTGTTTCTGAATGGGCCTTTAAATCATTGGTTCACACGATTCGTTCAAAAACGCGGATTCACCACTGTGTTGCTCTGAGATGCACAACAATTTTGCTATGGCTTCAAAGGTATGTTCTCTGCAAAACTGGGCAAAAACATATAATATTGTGTTTAAAATGTATAAAATCACATTTAAAGTAGAAGTCCACTTCCAGAACAAAAAATGGCAGATAATGTACACACCCCCTTGTCATCCTAGATGTTCATGTATTTCGTTCTTCAGTCATAAAGAAATTATGTTTTTTGAAGAAAACATTTAATTTTTTCTCCATATAATGGACTGATATGGTGCCCCGAGTTTGAACTTCCAAAATGTAGTTTTCATAAAAATAATACAATTTATATACTTTTTAATGTCAAACGCTCGTCTTGTCTCGCTCTGCCTCGACTGTTTTTGTTTCGGTTCATGACAGTTAGGGTACGTCGAAAAACTCCCATCTCATGTTCTCCCTCAACTTAAAAATCGTCCTATATCGCTGTTTTACCTTTTTTGTTAAGGGTGTTTGATCTTCTTTGCATGTTCACTTTGCAAAGACTGGGTCGGTACTTCTGCAGCGATGTAGGATGATTGAAATTATTTTTGAAGTTGAGGGAGAAAATACGATTGGAGTTTTTCGACATACCCTAACTGTCTTGAGTCAGAATACACAGAGTTCAGGGAAAGCAAGACAAGATGAGCATTTGAGATTAAAAAGTATTTAAATTGTATTTTTTGTAATGAAAATAACAGATCGTTTTACTATATAAGACTCTTCTTCCTCGGTTGGGATCGTTTACAACTGGATTTAAACTGAATTTTGAAAGTTCACCATATCAGTCCATTATATGGAGAAAAAATCTGAAATGTTTACCTCAAAAAACATAATTTTTTACGGCTGAAGAAAGAAGGACGTGAACATCTTGGATGACAAGGGGGTGGGGACATTAACTGTCAATTTTTGTTCTGGAAGTGGACTTCTCCTTTAAGCTTGTGATAGATCAGGACAAAATCAGCACTTGTGTCTTATTGCTCTTGCTGTGTGATATTGTGTGATATGTGAAAACAAAACTTTTTTTTGCACCACTATCTTAAATGTTAGTACCTAACTGCATTTATGGAGTTGTTGCCCTGCATCATATTTGTTAACAGTCAACTAAATTAAATATAGGATGTACAGTTCTGGAAGCAGGGCCAGTGTTAACTGCATTAAAATATTTTAATTGCGTTATTTTTCATAACTAATTAACGCGTTAAGCTGACAGCCCTAGTTCGTACACAAAGAAATGTAGCTCCAGACTGTGAAACGTGGTTCGCGTGAAGCTGAAAGGTTGTTGTCATTAGGAAAATTGATCATGGATCAGTCAAAATGGCAAAACCTGACTGGTTCAGAAACAAACAAACCATTATTTATTTGTCCATCCTTCAAGGAAGGTTGCTCCTATTGCCAGAAATTGCCATCTTTCATTGAAAACGAATGATTTCTGGCTGCTTTTGCTTTGTGACTTTGCAGCACAGTTTATTTTCTGTTAGCGTGAAGTCTTATATGCACATAATATTAGTAATGAAAAGGACAAGAGAATGAGGAAGACAGACTAAATACGGTTAATGGAAAGAGGAAAACAAGCACGGGAACGGTGCCAGACGGAGCACATACAAATGTTGTTTAGCATGCAGTGGGTTTAGTCCATTAAAGCAGAACCGTGATGAGGCTACCTGAGGTTGACAGCCAGAGGAGATTGGCCTCCAGATTTGTTTAGTTTCCTCATTACTGCGAAGGTTACCGACCCCATCAGCGGCACAAAACAATTTCGAAAAGCACACAGATTACCAAAAGTCAGCAAACTTAGCCAGCCTATCTTAATTAGGCTCAATGGCTCAATCTTTTCCACATCAGCATACAGTTCTCAGTTAATCTCGGATAAATGGTCGATTCCAGTGAATATGTAAAAGATGGTTCTGAGTTGCGAGTTGCTTTTCTCGTCCTGTGTTTCTGAACAGATGTTGTGGTGATGGTTTAGACCTTCATAATGAACGCAAGGCCCGTGTCTGAAGTCTCTTATCAGTCAGTTGTCACTAGGCTGAGAGGGATCATTGAGTTCTTTTGCATGTCAGCTGTACTGGCATAAAGGATTGTGGGTTTGGAAGCAGTTTGCAGAGGAAAAGGGAGATGGAGAGACAAGCGGGAGTGGAGGGGGAAGGGTGTTGTAACTATCTGCTGTATGAAAGATTATGCTTGTGTTGAAGAATGACATGACCAGACAGAAGGATGAACAGAAGAGCAACACTGATTGAAAGGATGTAAAAAACAAAACAAGACAAACAAACAAACAAAAAAGAGATTATGACTAGAGTGCTTGTTTACTTGCTGAAAGCTTACAGCAGAGATGGAAATGATCCAGTCCTGATGTGTACAATGTGGGGCCAAAATAATTGGTCTTATAGTGAATTATTTTTATCTGTTATTTTTGATTTCATATTATTCTAAATATTTATACTGTATTCTACAGTATACATTTAGATTAAATTATTAATTTAAAGTATTTAATGTAAACTACTGTTTTTTGGTTTGAAATGATAAAGGTTAAAAATTCTAAATCTGTTCAACTGAACTGATTTGAACTGAACTGATGAATTCAATTCAGTCAAACAAACTAAACTGGGGTGTGTTTCCTAAATGCATTGTTAGCTAACTATGGTGGTTAGTTACATTGAACTCTATTAGTAACGACGGAGCTTGCGATCATAGTTGGTTTTGGGAAACACACCCCTGAACAGAACTAAATTACACTAAACTGAACTGATTGAACTACACTATAGAACTAAACTATACTAGAACTAGTACTAAGTTATACTGAATTAAATCAGATTGAACTGAACAGACCTCGGTAGTTTGAATTGAACTGTACTAAATTATTATCAGCTGAATAGAAATTAATTTAAATGCATGCACTGAATTATACCTAATTAAACTGAAATTAACTACATTTATTTATGACCTGACCATCCTGTACTGAACTAAATAGATATTAATCAAATTGAAGTGAACTGAGTTAAAACAAATAATACTGAACTAACGGACTGACTTTACCTCAATAGAAATTAATATGAATTGAATGAATGAATTAAATGAATTGAATTAAAGCTATATTATACTAAACTGACCTGAACAGAAATGAACAGAACTATTTGGTTTACAATAAACTGAATTACACTAAACTAAACTGAAATGAACTACATTTATTTATGACCTGACCGTCCTGTACTGAACTGAATAGAAATGAATCAAATTAAAGTGAACTAAGTTGAAATAAATAACACTGAACTAACGGACTGACTTTACCTGAATAGAAATTAATTGAACTTAAATTAATCGAATTGAAGCAATATTATACTGAACTGACCTGAACAGAAATAAACAGAACTAATTGGACTACAGTAAACTGAATTATACTGAACTAAACTGCAGTGGTCTAAATTTATTTATGACCTGACCAACCTGTACTGAACTGAATAGAAATGAATCAAATTGAAGTGAAACCAGTGAAGCTAGTTTGTTTCCTCAACAATGCATCGTACTGTGGTGGTTTTTCAGCGGAATTCAGTCAAACAAACTAAACTGACCAAAACTGAATTAAATTATTCCAAACCCAGCTGAAAAAAAATAAATTTAATGGCACTAAACTAAAGTAAACTACATTACAATGAACTTAATCTAATGAACAGAGATGAACTGAACTGAATTGAATTAATTTATGTTATGCTGAACTAATTTAAACTGGACTATAGTAAATTAAATCGAACTGACCTAAATTGAACTATAAACTTACAATGAATTGAAAAACTGAACTAAATTGAAAAGAACTGGAGACGGGCAGGAAAGCATTAGCTAGAATTCAAGTGGATTTACTTGAAAACACAAGCAGAATCTGGTGTTTAAGTCAAGAGAGTGAGAAACAAGCAGCACAACAAGGTCAGTGCGACATCACCTATTTACATGGTAACAGACTCACCGTGTGCTTCAGATTGAGTCCACTAACTCATTCTGATCTCTGATTGCATCTGAGGTTGTAAGGGCAAAACGATCTGTAAGACAGAAGGAGCAGGCAGAATATTAAAGAGATGTATGTCACCCTCCTGTGCCTTAAAGTTTAATCCCTGATTCAGCTCCAGCGGGTGAAATCAGAGATACACCGCCAGGACACGAAGAGAAGATGCCAACAGGGGACTATAGGAGACACAAACAGACAGAGAGAAAGAGTGAGACAGAAAGAAATAGACAATAACGAAAGAGAGAGATTTAGAATGACTCAAGGAGAGTTAGAAAAAGATGTGAAAAATGGAAGAGTAAAGATTTTGTAGGTTGGAAAGACTATGGATGGAAAGAAGAAACATCCAAATGAGATTCATGATCAAGTGGGACGTTTTGAGGGAAAACTAAAATGAGACTTAAATGATGTTACTTGAATAATCTATACATATTAATCACACTTATTAAGAATTTATAGCAGAGGTTTAGAACATGAGCCCTAGAGGAAATATGAAGTAAAAAGGCATGTAATTATATACCAGCAGAACTCAATACACTTAGCACATGTACAGACTACACTACAGTCCCTCACTTGAACTTGATACCGTCATTTATTGTATCTTAAAGAAATAGTTCATCCTTATATCATTCTAAACCTGCAAGCTGCAAAAATGACAACAGATGACCATAAATATTAGCCTTTAAATAGATATCCTTTAAAATGTGTAATATCCTATAAAAATATCCTTAAAATAGATCATATTACAGATATTACAAGATGACATTTGGTGCTTATTATGTTTTAGTAGCATGTCTTACTATATATACACAATATTCATAACAATAATATTATACGTTTTATTTATGCATGCAATTTAAAAAAAATAATTAATATGTTATACACGAATCTATAGACATTAAAAAAATTATAGTCGGGCAGTCTCTTCTGCTCACCAAGGCTGTATTTATTTGATCAAAAATATAGAAAAAAACAGTAAAATTTTGAAATTTTATTGCAATTTAAAATTACTATTTTTTTTTGTAATATATTTTAAAATGTAATTTATTCCTGTGATTGAAGCTGAATTTTCAGCATCATTACTCAAGTATTCATTGTCACATGATTTTTCAGAAATCATTCAAGTATGCTGATTTGCTACTGAAGAAACATTCATATTATTTTTAATGTTGAGAACAGTTGTGCTGCTTAATATGAATATTTTTTAGGATTCTTTGATGAATGTGAAACTGTGAAAAATTTTGTAGCAATGTAAAAGTGTAAAAGTTTTACTGTCACATTTTATCAACTTAATGCGTCCTTGCTGAATAATAGTATTAATTTCTGTAGGTGGTGTATATATAATGAGCTGAGACCTCCGTTAGGGGGACAAGGCTGTTCCTCAAATCATGCATCAGCGGGATGCATTCAGACTCATTTCACAAAATGGCCGCCCAGATTGGGCACCCCTCTCCTCACAGGTTCAATCCCCTGTGTATTATTAATGACTATATGTTTCAGTCTGGACAGAATCAGGTCTCATGGGTTCAAGGGTGGCTGTTTAATGCCCAGAGGCTGGCTTAGGAGAGATAGAGGGTGATGGATGGCTGGGAAAGAGGGAGCGGAGGATGGAGGAGAGGGAGGAGGAGGCGCTGATGGTGACAATGAGGGCGACAAGCAGGACTTACCAGATCCTGTTTGCTTTCTGTCTCATCCTCATTCTCATCTCCCACTTTCCATAAATAAGGTACAATATGGTGTGCCATTATGTTTTCTTTAGAATAAAACCCATGTCTGAGAAGTAGATATGTTAGATACGCTATCGTCCAACCAGTGCAATTTAAGTTGGCATGAAGAGTGTTACATCTGTTTGTGTCCCACATTACCACATTTTCCTCTTTTACAAAAATAAATTCTTTAAATAATGCCACCCAAGAAGTAACATAGGAGTATTTCTCAGGGGATAATGAGAAGACAAGTAAGTGATCTAAATTCAGTATGTGCATTTTGATGTTAAATGGATTCATCAGGCTGAACCACTCAACACTGTTACCCAGGTTATTGTCAGGGTTGCCAGGTTTTCACAACAAACCCTGCCTAATTGCTACTCAAAACTAGCCCAATCGCATTTCGAGGGGGTCCCCTGTTAAAAATTGCTTTTCGCAGGGTAAAGTTTTTGAACGTGCAAGTTTTTGAAAACACCACCGTTATCGTTTCCGTGTAAACACCCAATACGGGAATCTTTGAAAACAGTGATAGGTGTTAGGTATGTATACATTCGCAGTACGTATTGAAAGGCAAGCGCAAAAAAACAATGCACCAAAAAAAAAACAACTACATGGCCTGGCATACATAATACATAATTTTTTGGCAGTGCATGGGAAAAACTTTTCAGTTTTTGACTACATCGTTGTCGTGTAAAAGTAGCCTTAATGTAGTAGGGTGACCAGATGTGCCACTTTCTGGGGACACGTTCAGCACAGGATTTCTAAATTGCCTAAAATATATCAGGTGTTGCCAGTTTGCGCTGCGCCGACTGATCACTCATATGAAATCAAAGTACCTCGAGCGACCTGAAAGCATGGAGCTGTCTGCTCTGCTCTCTAGCTTACTTTGATGATTGATCAGCGCATCGCAAACAACCAACACCTGGTTATTTTAGGCAATTTCTATGCTGAACGTGTCCCCGGGAAGTGGCATGTCTGGTCAGCCTGGTCA
This sequence comes from Labeo calbasu, assembly GCA_019740295.1. Classification (NCBI taxonomy): domain Eukaryota; kingdom Metazoa; phylum Chordata; class Actinopteri; order Cypriniformes; family Cyprinidae; genus Labeo; species Labeo calbasu. Next base: position 4,636 of record JAHKKF010480391.1, on the reverse strand, counting down.
TAATGTAGCCCAATTCTATGGGAAAACAGCAGACCTGGCAACACTGATAAAAAATTTTAATTTGTTAATTTTAATGTTCACTGAAATACTTGAATTATGTCATAATTTCTCATTCCATGTCATTTTAAACCTGAATGACAGACTTTCTTGAAGCATTTTGAAGAAACCAAATATCATTGAACCCCACTGACTTCCACTGTTTGGACAAAAACAAAATATCTTTGGTTTGGAACAGCATGAGGGTCTTAAAGGCTTAGTTCACCCAAAAATGAAAATTAGCCCATTATTTACTCACTCTCCAGACATCCTAGGTGTATATGACTTTCTTGTTTCAGATGAATCCAATCGGAGTTATAGTAAAAATCATCCTGGCATTTCCAAGCTTTATCATTGCATGGGTGGGTGTTTCTCTTCATCAGTCCAAAACAAGTCCAATAAAGTGCATCCATCCATAATAAAAAGTGCCTCACACGGCTCCGGGGGGTGAATAAAGGCCTCCTGTAGCAAATTGAAACATTTTTGTAAGAAAAATAATCTATTTCTAAAACGTAATAATCACTTTAATGTTGCTTGCACCACATGGTCATACCCGGAAACGGTTCTGGGCAAATGACGTAGGACGTTGGTGTTGCGCATGCGCTGGTGAATCTCGTGAAAACCAGTGTTTGTTTACAGGAGCAAAGGAAGCAAAGTTTCCTCACTTTAGCAAGGGAAAACCAGTCTCATCTTGGTTTATATCAAAATCTTTTGAAATTTTCCTTTACAAATCTTTGTTTTGAACTTCTAATTCATGACCATTGTTTTGTTTTGATCTCTCCACGGCATGTTTGCGTTCATCACTTCTGGGCGGACCATGTGCAACATCGACATCATACGTCATCTGCCCAGAGCTGCTTCCATGTACAACCAGTTGGCACAAGCTAGATTAAAGTGATTCCTACGTTTTAAATATGGATATTTTTCTCACGAAAACACATCAGGAGGCCTTTAGTCACCCACCAGTGCTGTGTGAGTCACTTTTTATTATGGATGGATGCACTTTATTGGACTTTTTTTGGACTGATGAAGAGAAACACCAGCCCATGCAATGATAAAGCTTGGAAATGCAAAGGATGATTTTTAATAGAACTCCAACTGGATTCGTCTGAAAGAAGGAAGTCATATACACCTAGGATGCCTGGAGCATGAGTAAATTCATGGGCTAATTTTCATTTTTGGGTGAACTAACCCTTTTAAAGGTGACATATCATGAAAATCTGACCTTTCCATGTTTAAGTGCTAATCGGGTCCCCGGGGCATCTACCAAACCACATGTGAAACTGCAAGCATGAAAGCAAAAACGCAAAAAAGCAAAAATCTGAGCTGTTCAGATTTTGTTTCCGCTGAGATGTAGGAAGGGGATCTTATTATAATATTACCACTTCTTAATTTGCACATTTCCACTTGCTTGTGTTTTTGTAAGCAACAATGGTGTACCAGTTCTAACGTCATAGTAAAAGTTCGAGCAAAGCATGCTAACTTGACTGCACAGATGAGCACAGAACAATATTTAGAGTCCCAGCCTGAGAGGAGACAAGACAACAGTGGATTTATTGATTTATTTACTGTATATTACACTGCTACCATACAAATCTAATATAAACATGCAATTTTTTCCCAGCTGTTTACCTTCACAGACATAACCAGCTGTTTTTGTAACTCATGTGTGTTTTTACCATAACCTTTTGTGTATTTGACAGTTTAAACGCAGTAGCACACTTACTGTTACCGTTTTCTGTGCTTTGGTTGTGTGCGCTCAGATTTCAGCTAATCGAAACCAATCCGATGTTTTTTGGCAAGGTACCAGAGGTACGAGCTGTAAAGGCACACTGCTGTTCTGGCAAAGGGGGCGGGGAGCAGCAGCTCATTTGCATTTAAAGAGACATGCACAATGTCCACCCAAAATAGGCATTTTCAAAATGATATAATAAATGATCTGTGGGGTGTTTTGTCGCACATTCACATTCTAGGGACACCTGAGACTTACATTGCAGTACATACTGTAAATAGGGGCATAATAGGTCACCTTTAATAATGACAGGGTTTTTTTTTTAAATGAACTATGCCTTTAAGAGATTCCATTAATAGACCCTGTTAATGGACCCTGGTAATGGGCACAGAAATAATATGCAGAGGATTAAATGACTTCTCTTTTTCTCTTGTATATCATATTCCATCGAATCCTTACCTTTCCGGTCTGTGCTTTTCTTTCTTTCCCCTCATCTCTGTATGACATTCTCTTTTTCTCACATTGTATAGCATTGAATCATGTTTTCATGCTTTCCTGCAGGTTCAGTCCTGTATGTCGAGCCATCTACTTCAATTCCATTCTGTGACGGCTTTCACTTACTCTTTATGAAAATAAAATGATGTTCATGTATCTTTCTCACTCTCAGTCTGTTTTGTTTTGTCTGCTACCTAACGCAATGCCTGTCTCTTTCTGTCTGTTTTCCTGAGTGAAAATGGGCTTCTGTCTTCAGGTGTTGATTAATGTGTGACCTGCAGCTCCTGACAACAAATACTCCTTCTGCTATAGGAGTTGCTTTCTTCTGACTGGCCATAGTCCCTTTATTTGAAGTACATACTTTTTTTATTCAAATATTGAGACAGAGGTAAACATGTAGGTAAAGAGATGGTAGTGCCCTGCTAAAGAAACAGCTAAAACCAGCCTAAGCTGGTCATCCAGGCTGGTCTTAGCTGGTTGTAGCTGGTCAGCAGGCTGATTTTAGAGGGGTTTTGGCCACTTCCAGGCTGGTCTTAGCTGGTCAGGCTGAGAGACCAGCTAAACCAGCCTGGAACAACCAGCTAAAACCAGCCTGACCAGCCTAGCCAGGCTGGGAGACCAGCTAAAACCAGCTACTTGCAGCTTAAACAAGCCAACCAGCCTAGGCTGGTTTTAGCAATTTTTTTTTCACCAGGGTGGTCTACAATACAGGTGTGTTTCATTAACTACATTGACATGTCCATTGTCAACAGTGTAGAGATGAATGAAGCACAGCTCAAACCGACCCCACTTTCCAACCAAGCAGGTTATGTTAGTCAATACAGCGAATTTGCATGACCAACTTGAACACAAATGAAATCTGCAGTGGGAACTTTTTAGCCCTGAAAATCTCCTGACTGTATTTTTAGGGGTTCAAGCGTGTAGCGGTCACGGATCAGCGATCTCCATGTAAAATTGATCGTGCAGACCAAACTGTAAATCTTAGAGACTTGAAACTTGGAGGGATGGCAGTACTCACACCACCAGCAATGTGACCAAGGCTCACCCCAATTGGCCTGACAGAGGCACTACAGCGAAAAAAAGGACAAAATCGCTCATAACTCCTAAACTGTCAATCACAGACTCAAGTGTCTTATGTTGCTAAAATCCTTGGGTCATGGCGGACAAAAGGCACATGAGCCTGGCGAAATTTTCAAGTATTTTACATTTTTTGAAAAACCTACTTTTGCGAACTAGTCCTAGGTTTTTTGCCCAATCGAAACCAAACCAGTGGTTTGTTCGACTCACCATTGAAAAGGGACGCCAAAATGTTCGAAAGGGGGCAGGGCTGCTTTTACTATAACTCCTAAAAGGAAATGAAATATCATCACCAAACTCAGAACACTTATGTAAGAGCTCAGTCTGAGGTCACAGGGAAAAAATCGTGGAGCTTGGCCACTTGGTGGTGATATTAGAGGGGAAAAAAACATAAAAATGGCTATAACTGCACAACCATTTTGTCCTTTCAACATGAAAATTGTTGTCCACGGTCGCGGTCCAAAGTGCCACAAGTGTCTATGGGTGCTTTTACACCTGTAGATCGATTGCTTTGTTCCGAAACAGGGGTTAAAATTATTACAATGTTGCTTTTTATTCATGGTGTGATTCGCTTTCACACAGCAAAGTTTCTAAACGGACCAAATGTGTTAATACATGTCACACGCAAGTAAACTGTCCTCTCATTGGTCAGTGGAACCTTTTTTTTTGTAGCTGTCGTTATATTAATTTATATTTTTGAGCAGGAGTCCAGGATTCGTCAGGAAAACATTTTTAAAGGGGTCATCGGATACTAAGTTCACTTTTTCATGCTGTTTGAACATTAATGTGTGTTGGCAGTGCATGTACAAATCTACCTTATAATAATAAAAATCCATGCAGTGGTTTTTAATTAATCTGTAAAAATAATATCCCCTTTTTCAAATCGAGTCGTTCTCAAATGCCTGTCGGTGTGCCGTCACACCGACAGATGCCGCTCCCACAATAGTTGATTGACATGAGCTCTTACCTTAGACCAGCTGTCACAGTCCAGTAACTTTCCATGTTTTGATGCCAGTGCAGGGATGTAAATTAGACAAGAATATCTCCGATTGAGCGATTGAGGTGTTGTGTTGCTGGATGTAATAATGTACATAGTGGTCGTCATTTACTCCCGACATCTGAGCCGCTGAAGATGCAGAGGATTATGTTTGTTTGTGAAGGAATGCGCCTCCCGATCTACATATATTCGTCTGTGTTTGCGCGATTCATTCATGATCCAGCTTCACTTACAGCAGAAGTGAGTATAAGCGTTTTTTTATGAATCTTTGCGATCGCCTTTCCTTATAACGTGGTAGT
>JAHKKF010480363.1:0-15684 GCA_019740295.1 Labeo calbasu | reverse complement strand
GTCTCCAAGATGCTTCAAGAGACCTACCTGCAAAGCTACCTGAAAAATTTTGCGCAAGTGCACCTAGGGCAAAAGCTGCTGTAAACGCAAAGAATGGTGGCACCAAATGTTGATTTCATTTAGTTAATAGAAGGTAATTGATTATCATTCCAGGAAGATTGGATGATGATGAGATCAGATCAGTGTGGAGCACTGGCTGTTGTCAGACTCCTTGTGCAAACAAAAATCTCACCAGATTATTACAATTAATGGCAAACAGAATGTTTGGAAATGTAAACCGATATTTTTTACTGACACACTACAGCAAAAGATAGAAATAACTTACTTTAAACCATTTTTAGCTGGTGAAAATACTAGTGGCCTAAGACTTTTGCACAGTACTGTATATGTCTGGGTCGCTAAAGACCCACTATATGGGTCGCTAAAGACCCGAATGTGTAACAATGATTGGCGAAACAGTCATGCATTAAAAGGAGAAGTCCACTTCCAGAACAAACATTTGCAGATAATTTACTCAACCCCTTGTCATCCAAGATGTTCATGTCTTTCTTTCTTCAGTTGATAAAGAAATTATGTTTCTTGAGAAAAAAACATTCCAGATTTTTTCTCCATATAGTGGACTTCAATGGTGCTCCCAAGTTTGAACTTCCAAAATGCAGTTTAAATGCAGCTTCAAATGGCTCTAAACGATTCCTGAAGAAACAGGGTCTTATCTAGCGAAACAATTGGTCATTTTTTTAAAAAATTGACAATTTATTTATTTTTTTAACCTCAAATGCTCATCTTGTCTCCTCTCTGCGATGAGCATGCGTTTTTTTAAAGGACGTTTGATCTTCTCTGCATGTTCACTTTGTAAACACTGGGTTGGTACTTCTGCAGCGATGTAGGACAATTTTGAAGTTAGGGAAGAAAATGAGATGGGAGTTTTTCAACATACCCTAACTGTGTTGACCTTATTGAATCAGAAAAAAACAGAGTTTGCACAGACTTAGACAAGATATGCGTTTGAGGTTAAAAAGTATATAAATTGTCAGTTTGTTTAGAAAATGACTGAACCCTCCTCGGCTGGAATCATTTAGAGCCATGTGAAGCTGCATTTAAACTGCAATTTGGAAGTTCAAACTTGGGGGCACCATTGAAGTCCACTATATGGAGAAAAATTTGAGAATGTTTTCCTCAAGAAACGTAATTTCTTATCGACTGAAGAAAGAAAGACATGAACATCTTGCATGACAAGACGGTGAGTAAATTATCTGTAAATTTTTGTTCTGGGAGCGGACTTCTCCTTTAAGTGTTCAACAACAGAGATAATCTCTTTTATTGCTAGCACTGTCACAAAACAATGTACATAGTGGAGTGCATAGGACTTCAACCATGCTCCTGGGGACCCACTGTCCTGCAAAGTTTCATTCCAACCTGCTTCAGGACACACAAAAATCAGTAGAAAAGTGGGTACCCAGGAAAATGACTTAAGACCTATGGTGTAGCCCTAACAGAGATTTTCTTACTATAGGGAGATGAGAGGGTCTGTATTACTTACTATTGGAGAAAGCATAACGGCTAACTTGGATCATCTGTCCCTTTATAATCAATCACATTACTGCCTTGACATCTTTGAATTTCAGTTGTGCTCACACAGAAGCACACGGGAGTTGTGCGACACTCAATTAGTGTTTATGGATACCATAGGAATGAATGAAAAGTGCCGTAAGCTGAATCCCACCTATCGCAAAAAGTCAGTGACTTTTCTTATAAAACTGCATTTTTTTCGTGATAAACTTTAAAAATAGTTGAATCCAAAAGTATTGTTTAGTGTAAAACATGCTGAAGATTAGCTGATAGGCTGTCGATTCATTAAATGATAAGTGGTTTCTTTTAAAAAGCTGTTTATTAAGCGTAGTGAAGCCTCTCTTCTATTGACATCCATTCAAAGAAAACGGCCTCTGGTCTCCTGCATATACTGCCAGACCAGAAGTGTTAGCTTTAGCCGTTACGTTTTTTTTCAGCTAGTGTTTGCAGGCTTGCCATCTAGTGGCTTTTGGCCTTAGTAATTCTGAAGATCTTTATTAGCTTGTTCAGGTGTGTTTGACAGCGACTCTCCAGGACTGACTTTACCTATCTCTAGTGTAGTGTATTGCATATAAAGAATACTGAACTAAATTTGGAGCTACACTTCTGGCACTAGAACCAACATTAAACTGAATTCAGCTGAATAATAACAAATTGTCTTTTTATAGCTGCCTACAGCAGAATTTGAATTGTTACAATAACTGAGTCTCCATAATTAATACTGCAGTTTTCCTGTTTACTACTATGAAGCTGCTTTGAAACAGATTTGGAAAAATCTGTACTGTAAAAAGTCCTATAGAAAAAAAGGTGACTTGACTTGTGTTGACTAGATACCTCAACAATGGCAATACAATGTTATATACTGTACAATGCTACAAAAAACATGACAGTGTCATAGTGTATGATGCCATATTTACAGTATATTCAGCAAGTATTCAGACCCCTTTATTGTTTTGATGTTGCAGCTTTATGCTGAAATGTTTAAAATTATTTTGTTCACATCACATTTACACTCCATACCCCATAATGAAAAGGTTTAAAAAAAAAAAAAAAATAACAGATTTGTGATAACTTTGCGAATTTGATAAAAATAATAACTGAATGATCACATTACCATTTGCTATGACACACAAGGCTCAGCTCAGGTGAACACATTTTCTCTGGATCAGGAAGTGTCTTGACCAGAGCAACTGACACAATCTCTTTTTTTCCCCCTTTGTCATTATTTTGGGATATCACCACCTAAAGCCAGCCCTGCTGCCATCTGTGTGTACCACAATGATCCTTGACTGGGTATGCTATCATTGGGGTCTGGACCAGGGCCTCCTGAAGCTTAAGGAAAATTTAGCGGCAAACTTACTCTCAGTGGAGATGTCTTTGATTGGCAGGTAAATGTTGCAGTGGGTTGATAATGGTGATAAAGTCGCTGATGAACCTTCAGTAATAGAAAGCCAGTCTCAAGAAGCTTTGTCATTCACTTTGATAAATGAATTATTTGAGACTACATGATGGTTCCTAAATGGTTTATAAGCTTTGCTGAATCTTGTTGCAACAGTAAGTAAGTCTTTTGAAATTAAGAGCATACAGTATTGACAACATTATATTTTGCTGATAACAAATGTATTAAATGCAGTAGCTATTTATTTATTTTTTGCTTTGTTTACAGAGTATAGGCCACGTATAATATTTCAATATACATACCATTCCATTAAAAAAACAAACAAACAAACAAACAAAAACCTCATATATTAATAGGCATGCACATACACATAAGTGCAGTGTTACATTTTAATCTGCAGAGCAAGCTCTGCCCCATTGTTTGACAGATATGACTAAATTAGGTGATAATGTAGTGTACTTTACTAATGTCAAAGTACAAATCTGTGTAACTGTATCTGACTTTAAATGTGCGTGTAAAGGCAACAATTTGTACTATTTTTATCTTTAAATTCATTATGGGTTTATCTACAAGATATCATATAGCTTTCATCCCTAAAAGCAATAGCTTCTTGTAATTAAGGAAATGTTTTCAGTGTGCTGTATTATCATGTTGTAGTAGCAAAGACCTTTGGATTGTTTATAAACTTCAGAAATGTTTGCCTTATTTCTTTTGTTCTCCAACCATAGATTATTGGGTTAAAACAACTTGGAAAAAATAAGTATATGATACTTATGAATGTTCGGTTGTTGGAAGAAATGTTATTTCTTATTCTGTATGACAAAAATGCAATCATAGCAGAAAACAAACTAATTGACAGGATAATTAAGTGAGTAATGCAGGTGTTTAAGGCCTTCATGTGAGCTTTTCCAGATTTCAACACAGAGGTAAAAATCACAACATAAGAAACAGTAATAAGAATAAAATCTGCTGCTGGTATAAGGAAAGCAGACAAAAGTCCTACAATATTATTAATAGATATATCTCCACATGCTAACTGAACCAATGCCATATGCTCACAAAAACAGTGATCAATCACATTTGTTAAACAAAATGACAGTCTTCCAGCTAGAGAAACCATAGTGACCATCAGGAGTCCATTTCTTATTGCTGGTGCAAAAACAAACTTTAGAAAGTTCGGGATTTCCATGTATTTTTGATAGTAAAGAGGTCTGCATATTGCAAAGTAACGATCCAGTGCCATCCAAAAAAGCAGTGTAATTTGAAAGGTTCCAACAAAATGAATCCCAAACATTTGTATCAAACAACCAGTTAAAGAAATCCCACTCCAGTTGAATAAAAAACTAAGAAGCATGCTTGGTACAAAAAATATAGGCATGATCAGGTCTAACACGGCCATAACAGCTATTAGTACATACATAGGAGAATGCAGAGACTTTTGACATTTAATTAAATATATGACAGTACAATTTGATATGATAGCTAATAAAAACATCAGAAAGAAAGGGATAAATAAAAAAGGCCTCCATTCTCCTAGGCTGTAGAAACCATTTAATCTGAACTCAGTGAATGAAACATTTTGTGCAGGAAAATCCTTCATGCTGAAAACCACTTTTGCACACACAATGTTCTGTTCAAACTAATGAAGTTGATGCAACTAAAAAGAAAATAACAGAGTTGATCAAGTTTCCCTTTTAAAAACTCTATAATCACATACGTTTTATATCATAGCAACAAATATATATATATATATATATATATATATACACAGTGTGAGGCAAAATCATACTGCTAATGACATTCAAATTAAAAGTAAATACATTCATGAGCCATGAAAATTTAAGGAAATTAGGAAAATGTAATGATTGTCTGCTTATTCTCTTATCCTGTCTACTAAAATCATTCATTAATCAGTGCTCTCCCCATTACAATGATAAGCAGAGATCTTTCATATTTTTTTTCCCGGAGAAAATGAAAGCTTGACACATATCAGGGTCTCTATATACACAGTGTCACTTTCCCAAGAGTCTGTGTGTGACTGCCATAGAGGAATGGAGCTCATCTCCTTTTGCTGTATCCTAGGACTGCAGTTACAAGTGTTATTTGCACTTGTTTTTCTTTAAGTTTTCCCAGTTTTTTATGCCTAACAATGAAAATTCATCACAGATGCAATGCATATCACCTATTATCCCTTAATGCAGAGCATATCTCTTAATGCAATCAATCTCTCTCTCTCTCCTTTTTTTTTTTTGGTTGGGGCTGTTATGGGCAATATATATATTACAAAAAGAAACAACAGAATGAAATATGTTTTTCTACAAAATATGTGTGCATAATTACTGGCACCCATACAAATTTTAATGAGTAAAAATCTAACTACAGTATATTCCCATTTATACTGTATGATTTAAGTTCCCTGGAAAAGGTCTAAATGCGAGGTGACAAACAGGCCACATTCCTAAAATCATCTGTCACTATGCGAAAGACTCAAGAATAAAGTAATAATGAGTGTCAAAAGGTTGATGAGTTGCACAAATAAAGAAATAGCCTTCAGAAAGTTCAGTGGTTAAAATTTGTCAGTGACACAGACTCAGAGAATATGGTGAATACACACATGGTGTCCTGGCTTTTAATGAGTCATGACTGAATGAACAGGACCTAGATTCAGACCTGTGCATTGATGGATTTGGAACACCATTTTGTTTGGACCGAAATGCTGAGGTGACGGGAAAAAAAACAAAAAACAAGATGGTTTGTATGTCAGTGAATGATATAGCAGAGCTGTGACTGTTCGAGAATATTTTTGCATAGATGTTGAATAGAAGCTGGATGTTAAACTTTTAAAAGTATCATTACATCCGTTTTATTTGCCTCGAGAGTTTTCACAAATTTTTATGACTGTAGTGCATATCAATCCGAAGGCAGATGTCATTTCTGCTGCTACACCATTTTTGAGGTGATACAAAAGTACAGTCAATTTCACCTGAGGCACCGAGTTTTATATTGGGTGACTTTAATCATGTGTCAGTGAAAAAGTGCTTACACACTATTAGCAGTAGTGTTGGGTTCAAGTCCATCTAAGTCGAGTCCGAGTCAAGTCCGAGTCTTTAACTAATTGAATCCGAGTCCAAGGAAACACTACTGTTTGTCAGTACCCAGGGGTGCCCAAACTCGGTCATGGAGGGCCGGTTTAGCTCCAGCCCCAAATAGACACACCTGAACCAGCTAACCAAGCTCTTACTAGGCATACTAGAAACCCCCTGGCAGGTGTGTTGAGGTAAGCTGGAGCTAAACCAAGGACCAAGACCAAGTTTGGGCTTTTACATTTACCAAAAATAGAACTTTTTATATTAAAAACAACAAGCAAGCCCTGCCCAGATTTAAAAAGTAACGCAAAAGTAAAGTAACGCATTACTTTCCATAAAAAGTAACCAAGTAACATAATGGCTTACCTTTTTAGGGAGTAACTCAATATTGTAATGCATTACTTTTAAAAGTAACTTTCCACAAACATTGAATATTTCCATATTTGTGATGCATCCAAATGCTAAGCTATTATTTATTATGTAAATTATAGACTTTGTACTTCAGCGCACCCGCCTCACTGTGTCACCGTTAGAACGCGACTGATGTTTAGTTCACTGTGTTTTATTTTGATATAGTACCAACTGCTCTGTCAAGTCAGCAATACTAAAAGCCTAGAGCTGATGTGTTTTGTGTTTGTGTGCTCCGGTGCGATTACTTCAACTTTCCTCATATCAGCAAAGTCAATTAAACAAAAAACAAACAGAATGTCGCTTTCTGTCACAAAACTGAACTGAAACTCAGCAAATATAGACTATGTTTTTTCCCTTGTGTATCAGTTAACTAAATTAAATATATTTCAAGTATTTATTTCTTGTATGTATATATGTACTGCAGATATTATAGCCTATATATGGAATTAATTTGATATAATATTTAGTATTTTCACATGTAGGTGGAATTTCTTTTTTAATGTGTACTACTGTCTGTTTAAAATAAATGAAAAGAAACCTAGCATAGTATATTTGTTTTTTTCCTGTTGTACCGAAATCATATCGAACCGTGACCCTTGAACTGAGGTACGTACCGAACCGTGACATCTGTATACTGTTACACCCCTAACGTATAGGTTTAAATATTTGTTTCTACGTCTTTGTGTTTATATTTATGTTTATTTATGTAGTGTAACTGAGCGAGAGAGAAGGGAAGCAGGCGGATCCCTACGCAAAGCTTTATTGAACAAAGACATAGTCAAAACAGCAGGGAAAGGCGAACAGAAACGACATGGCAAAGGGTTAAATCCACGTCAGGCAAGAAGTCCAGGGCAGGCAGAAAACAGACAAGACGATATAACCAGGCTAGAAACCAAGACTAGGATAAACTAACTAGAAACACGACTGAACTAGACTAAGGATGAACAAAGTGGCCGTACAGCTGCTAACACAATGAGAGTGCTAAACGAAAAGCAATACTCGACAACTAGGAAGAGGAAGTACAAGGCTTATATAGTGCGCTTGACTGGTTACAGCTGTGTGTGTTATCAGCGCAATGAATGATGGGAAATGTAGTCCGGGGTGTGGTGCACCAGTCTGTGTAATGTGAAATGGCAAAGCGACCTCTGGTGGTGAGCAAAGTGGCGTTCAGGACCAGATTCATGACATGTAGCACCGTGGTCCTGCGAGACACAACATTTTGTTCCACTGTATGTCCACACATGTAGCGGAATGACAATAAAGCTTGACTTGACTTGAAATGTCATGATAATGCATTGAGTCAGTGACATTACTGTCATCTGTCCCTGGATTCGTTTGGACTCGGAATATTTTCAGAGTCTGAAACGCTTAAATCCGAGTCAAAACCGAGTAAAAATGCAGTCCTTGACAAGTCCGAGTCCGCTAAAAATTGTGCTCAAGACTGGACTCGAGTCTGAGTACCTCAACTCTAATTAGCAGTACTGTATGCCACCTGCCCAACCAGAATGTAACACTAGATTTGTGTTATGGGTCAGTGAAGGACACCTACAAATCACTTCTTTTTCCTCCATTGGGCTCAGTTGATCAGAATTGTGTGTTTCTTTTGCCCACATATGAGGCTGTTTTGAGGAGAGGAATAACAAACAAAAGATGTAAAAGTTTGTTCTGAAGATTCTGTGCTCTGATTACAGGAGTGTTATGGTTGCACAGACTGGAATATGTTTAAAGAAACATAATGACCTGAGGCATGGACTCCACTAGACCTCTGAAGGTGTGCTGTGGCATCTGGCATCAAGATGTTAGCAGGTTAGATAGGTGTTACATGTCAAAGTAACATCCACATGGATGGCAGAACCCAAGGTTTACCAGTAATTAAATACTGCAATGCACTGTGTATTCTGACACCTTTAGAACCAGCATTAACTTCTTGAGCAATTGGGCTACAGTAGCTCATCTGTTGAATCGGACCACACGGGCCAGCCTTCACAGCCCACGTGCATCAATGAGCCTCGGCTGCCCATGACCCTGTTGCCGGTTCACCACTGTTCCTTCCTTGGACCACTTTTGATAGATACTGACCACTGCAGACTGGGAACACCCAGACCCGGTCGTCTAGCCATTAGAATTTGGCCCTTGTCAAACTCACTCAAATCCTTACGCTTTTTCCTGCTTCTAACACATCAACTTTGAGGACAAAATGTTCACTTGCTGCATAATGCCACTTGCCACTAACAGGTGCCGTGATGAAGAGATAATCAGTGTTATTCACTTCACCTATCAGTGGTCATAATGTTATGCCTGATGCATGCAATGGTTGAATGGTTTTTAGACCAAAAGGCTTTAGACCAAAAGGAGGTGGAAAGAGCCCTTCTTTGAGTTAAAGTAAATAAGAGATATGGGCCTGATAATTTTTTTGGGTGGGTACTTTGTGCAAAAGACTTGAGCCCTGTATTTCACTACATGTTTAATATGTACAGCATGTTCCAAATGTGTGGAAGGATGCAATGATTGTCTGAAATCTAGCTGTTCAAGGATGCTAAATGATTTTAGACTGGTGGCTCTTACCTCTGTTTTAATGGAAATTATTGAAAGACTGGTGAGATCTGAAATATTGAGGATAACTAAGGGCCAGATTTACTAAACAGGGTAAATTTACCTATGGGTATAAAATAAAGGAACCTGAATTTGAACCTGGACTTTCTGGACCTCAGCTACCATGCTCATTTTACTGGAAAACTGCCTGAAGACATTTTATTACATTGGACTTAACACCGCCACAAAAGCAAAGTTGTTTGCCTTGCTGTTTTTGTGGAGTGGATGCTGGTGAACAATGATTCACCATTCATCGTCTTCAGTGCCAACGAGGGACTTACCAGCCCCACTCCCAAACCAGAACCTAGCCAGCCTTTCAGCAGTGAAACTGAGCAATTGCTTGAGCCCAATGCAGACACGGAGCCAGAGCCCGTTGCGACCACAGCATTAGAGAACTTAGCATGTATTAAACCAGCTCAAAATAGCAGCCATGCTTCAAAACATTCCTAACCAGCATATGCTGTTTTTTTTTTCAACTGGGCTGCTGAACAGGTGCAATTATACTCCATGATGTATGTGATTCATTATGTAGAAAGATGTAGGTAATCAATCATTTGTCACTTTTAGCAGAGGTTTTCCAGTGCTTGACAGGTTTTAAAATCTGACTAAACGACTTCAGTTATCTTTGAGTTTAAAATGGGAGCAATTGGGATAGCAAGGAGTATTTAAAGCCTCTCTGGACAAATTTCTGAAAGTTTTGGACACTAGAGCCAGTTGTGGTAAAAGTAACTTTTAGAATACCGGATGGAATAATATCATATTTGTCTGTGTGGGGAAGACTCATTTGTGGAATGACTCATGTTTGTATTATAGACCTTCACGTCTGCTGCAATCTCAAAAGTCTGGCTATTTAATAACACATAGAATATCAAACTCAACTGCAGGCGGAAAATTATTTTCCTATTTAGCGCCCAACCTTTGGAGCAGTCTTCCTAATATTGTTCAGGTGGCAGACACACACATTTAGTTTCAATCTTGATTAAAGATCAGATGGTGCCTAGAGATGACCACAGCAGTAAACTCACCAGAGCTGGACAATAACATCACTGACTTTAACTGGGAAATGTACTGTTTACTGTTGTCCTTTATAGCAGAATTTAATAGTAGTGCTGAACTGCACATGCACATATACAGTGACTGCATATAAAAATGCTATTAATAAAAAATAAAAATAAAATAAAATAAAAATACAAATCTCCAACTGCCTATTTATTAATGCAGTACAGTTAATTTCAATGTTCTATGGTCTTCCAGAGGGTTGCATAATATCAGTGTTGATTTGAATTGTTCCCTATACTAAAATGTCACTAAATTTCTCATAACACATGCATTAAGTTTACAAAGCCAGGCTCAATACACCTAATTTAGGCAGTTGCAAAATTTTCTACATGCTATACCTTTAAATTAAAATTAAAATTCTTACTGTACCACAAAATGTGACCATACACAAATGTGCATCACTAATACAAAGAATTTCTTCTGTTTTGATTCTGTTAGTTGATGGTATACTGTACTTTACTTGCTGATATCAATGTACAAATTACACTTTTGTGTATAGGTTACAATTTCTATTAGATGTTGTAGATGCATAAACATTTTTCTTTATATTTATTATGCATTTATGTACAAAGTATCATACAGCTTCGGTCAAAATAGCTCCTTGTATTAAGCTTATGTGTTCAAAAATATTATCATATTATAACATCCATTTATGTGTACAAGCCATTAGTTTTTTCAATAGGGAAGACCTTTGCACTGTTTATAAACTTCATAAATGTTTGTCTTATTTCTTTTGTTCTCCATCCATAGATTAATGGGTGGAGACAACTTGGAAAAAGTAAGTATAAGATGCTTATAAATATGCGGTTACTAGAAGAAATATTATTTCTTATTCTGTATGACAAAAATGCGATCAAAGCAGAAATCAAAGTAAGTGTCATAATAATGATGTGAGTAATACAGGTATTGATGGCCTTTAAATGAGCTTTACCAGACCTAAACACAGAGGAAAAAATCACAACATAAGAAATAGTAATGAGAATAAAATCAGTTGTTGTGATAAGGAAAGCAGCCAAAAGTCCTACAATGTTATTAATTGAAATATCACCACATGCTAACTGAACCAATGCCATGTGTTCACAAAAAGAGTGATCAATAACATTTGTTACACAAAATGACAGTCTTCCAGCCAGAGAGACCATGGTGATGATCAGGAGGCCATTTCTGATTACTGGCACAACAACAAACTTTAGAAAGTTCGGGATTTCCATGCATTTATGATAATGAAGAGGTCTGCATATTGCAAAGTAACGATCCAGTGCCATCCAAAAAAGCAAAGTAGATTGAAATGTTCCAATAAAATGAAGACCAAACATTTGTATCAAGCAACCTGTCAGAGATATCTCACTCAGACTGAATAAAAGACTAAGAAGCATGTTAGGTACAAAAAACATAGGCATTATCAAGTCTAACACAGCCATAACACCTATTAGTACATACATGGGAGAATGCAGAGACTTTTGAGATTTGATAAGATATAGAAGAATAGAATTTGCTATTATAGCCAATAAAAACATCAGAAAGAAAGGGAGAAATAAAAATGGCCTCCATTCTCCTAGACTGTAGAAACCAATTAGTTTAAAGTCTTTGAATGAGATGTTTTGTGCAGGAAATACATTCATGCTGAAAAACACATGAAGCTGATGAAACTAATAAACTGAAATTATACAGCAGCTGATCAAATTTCACCTACAGTCATATCTATTAAAATGTAATCTCTATAGTGTGAAGCTAAATAATTTTATAAATCACTAGCAGTATTCAGTCATATAAGTTGTACTATAACAACAAATATCATTGTTGTAGTGTACAACTAAAACATTGTTTCTGTTCTTCTAATGCAAATATAATGGCTTTAACAAGTCAGAAGTATAATGAATAGAGGACTCATCATATGACAGCATAATATTATAATATTAAATCTACCCATACTCATTAATCTGTGCTCTCCCCATTACATTCCTGAATAGATATCTTTTAAAGTTTTACACATAAGATGTGTGACATTTTTTCTTGTTAGAGTATGATGAACGTCTGACACATATGAGCTCTATATACACTGTGTTATGTTCCCATGAGTCTTTATGCTACTCCCATCTGCCTGTGTCATAGCAGTGCAGTTTCTGTGTCAGTGGAAATGTCTCAGTTACGTATGTAACCCTTGTTCCCTGCAGGATGGAATAGATATGTCATGTCGATATGACTGACTAATTGGGATCTTGCTTAGAGAGACCAATCCACTTTGAGTGTAAATTAGATGACCCAATGCACATTGCCATGTGAAGATTGCATCCAGCTGCCACTGATCGCAGCGCGAATATAATTAGGCAGCAGGTGCAATGTATACTCAGGTTTTCGCTGAGGAGCTACGTTGGCGACGGGACAGGAAACGAGGGTTACATTTGTAACCAAGACGTTTCCTTTCAGTCGGGCACTCTCGACATCACAGCGGTATGACTGACTAATTGGGATCCCTACCAAAGCACCACAGATGCTGCCCCTTCCAATATCCTGTGCAAGCCTTCTGCGCTCCCTTTTCGCATAGGCCGGGGCTCGTCACAAGAAGACCAGTCACTGATTGTCATTGAACTACCGGCTCAGTGTGACTGGATAACACTGGGTAAAAGTAATCGTTCCACTTGGAACCGGAACGTTGCGGAAGCCCCATCCTTCCCGCAGGAGGTTTTGGAAGCACTTACACACATGATGACCGTTTAGGTGCATATGGAAGATTAGAGGTGACTGTAACCCTCTTTGAAATGGCAGAAGGTCTGCCGGGGAAACACGAGTGAGGGTCCGGTGCTGGATGCTCCGCCATGTTTGGCTGCCGAGGGGACGGAGGAGCTTAACAGGGTGTACAGTACAGACACTCAGGAGCAGTTTTAGCAAACCGATTCTAAGCTGGGGCCTCTCAGCGTTTGAGGTGAGAACACAGGAGGATACCGGCTCCACACAACGGCTATAGAATCTAACGAATGTGTTAGGGGTCGCCCACCCCACAGTTCTACAAATATCTGTCAGCGATGCGCCACGAGCCAGCACCCAAGAGGATGCAACACTTCTAGCAGAGTGAGCTCGCAACCTGAGTGGGCAGGGCACACCCTGTGCCTGATAAGCCAGGGTGATGACATTCACAATGCAGTGGGTCATCCTCTGCTTGGAGATGGTATTCCCCTTCTGCTGATCTGAGGTCCTGATCTGAGGTCCTGAAGCTTTGTGTCCACTACATACCATCTTAAGCCTGCAGCTCTACAAATATCTGTCAGCGAGGCACCATGAGCCAGCACCCAGGAGGATGCAACACTTCTAGAAGAGGTCCTGAAGCTTTGTGTCCGCTACGTACCATCTTAAGGCTCAGACAGGACAAAGCATATCTGCAAGGGAGTGGGTGTCACGAGAAGGATTAGTTCCAGGAACCAGGTCCAAGTGGGCCAGTAGGGCACCACAAGCAGGACCTGCTCCTCGTCCTCCCTGATCTTGCGCAGCGTCTGTCTGAGAAAGCTCACTGAGGGAAACGTCTGCTTGCACAGGCCCTGCAGCCAGCTGTGTGCCAGTACGTCTGTGCCGAGTGTTTCCCCGGGCAGGAAGTAAAACAACTGGCAGTGAGAGGTCTCTGGAGAGGCAAACAGGTCTACCTGAGCCTCTCTGAAACACCTCCAGCTCAGCTGGACCGTCTGGGGGTGGAGTTTCCATTCTTCAGGGAGCACAGCTTGTGACAGCTCGTCGGCTGCACGGTTGTGCAAACCCGGAATGTGAATGGTATAAAGGCAACCTCAGATGCTTGTGACTCCAGATGAGGAGGTGGGGGGTGAGTTGCGACATGCAACGGGGGTGTAGACCACCTTGTCGGTCGCTGTACACAACGCAGCGGACCAGATAATAAGTAATATATAATTCTATTATAAATGCATGCTATAAAATTGGGGGCTGCGCCCCCCTAAAATGAAAATCCTAGAAATGCCCCTGGGACAAAATTTATGTTTTTTCTTTTATGCCAAAATTCATTACGGTTTTTAAGTAAAGATCATGTTCCATGAAGATATTTATGGACTAAAATATCTAAAATGGCTATAACTTTTGAACGGAATGAGATATCTTCTCCAAACTCACAACGCATATAAGATGCTATAAGCATAAACCCCCCCAAAAATGGCCATAACTACGCAACAGTTTGTCCTATTGATGTGAAAATCTGTGCGCACACTCTTGGTCCAAAATGCTACAAGTGGCTGTAAGACATTTGCGTATCTCAAAAAACATGGCCGCCATGGCACCTATAAACTAATTATCTGTTTGTAAACATTCGGGATGCGCGCACAGCATGGTTGCAGAAAACCCGGTGAAGAAAACTTCGGGCTTGTTTCCCCTCAGAATTAACAGTCTCACTAGTTTTGTTAAATTGAGTTATAAAGTCTGAATTAGGATTGCATTTGTGAGAAAGAAATGTCAGAATAGTGAGATAAAAAAAAAAAAAAAATGTTATATAAAAATGTTAATTGTAATAGGTTTAAATAATATTTCATGCTGTAACTGTAGGGCTAATACAATACATCCCCTATGAATAGCATATGTGAACATTAATTAGACCTATTGTTTAAATCAAATTTATGCTTTAAAAGAATAGTAATCATAGCAGTTTTCATCCATAGTATGTCTGTTTAAACGTGTGCTTTTAGCTTCAAATGGTGTCTTTGACTACAGTGTTCTATAAAAATTATTTGCATTCTAATTTTGACATCAATAGTACAAAAATGTATTTTTTTCTCTTATTCCATGGATTTTACCTGTTTACCTCTACTTGTTACCCAGGGTTTTCTGCAACCACTATGCGCGCACAGCTGCAAGTAACGTTACTGTGATGTCTACTCCAAAAAACAGAGGTCGATTGGAACGAAACTTGACAGGCCTGTTTGACTCATGGCCCTAAAGATCTGTGAGAAATTTGAAGGAATTCAGCCATTGAGGCGCAATATTGCATTTTTCACACCATAAACGATTGTACATTGTGTGGTTTTTTACACATATGCACCACGATATTTGTATCATACGATAGACCTCCTCATTCCGTATATCCTCGTTACTTATATTAGTGCATTATAATTTACATATCATACAACTATATATATATATATATATATATATATGTGAAGAGTTCGGATCAAAAATGAGATAATGATACTGAGTGAATGCTCCTGACACATAGTATACGTCCATCAAATACTTTTACTTCAAACTCGCTAAATTCCAGCCTCAGCCCAATCAGAAGTACCAGTACTTGCATAGAAACCTATACAAAGAAAGAAATGTTCATTTTAAAGAAAAACATCAGATGGATTTAGAGGCTTTTGCATCTGAACTCTTCATATATATATATACACACACACACACACTGACCAAAATTATAAACGCAACACTTTTGTTTTTGCCCCTATTTTTCATGAGCTGAACTCAAAGATCTAAGAACTTTTCAATGTACACAAAAGGCCTATTTCTCTCAAATATTGTTCACAAATCTGTCTAAATCTGTGTTAGTGAGCACTTCTCCTTTGCCAAGACAATCCATCCACC
>JAHKKF010480351.1:0-14808 GCA_019740295.1 Labeo calbasu | reverse complement strand
GCATCATGTAGTGACCTTCTGCAAGAGGTTTGGCTCAAAATCCCTCTGGCTACAGTGCAGGACTTGTATTTTTCATTCCCAAGACGAAATGATGCTGTATTTGCCGCAAAAGTAAGCCCAACACCATACTAATTGTGGTCTAAAACCAGGTGTTTCAGTTTCATTGTCCAACCCCTGTATATACATAAATCTCAAAGTAATGTCAGGAAATTCAACATAGATTAAAAAAAACAAAAAAAAACCAATCACATCAATTACAAAAAAGGAGAGAAATCCAATTCTCTGTTCAAACCTGGAAACTGAGTTGCCTTCAAAGTATAAATCGCGAAAGACTGTTATGATCCAGCAGCAGTTTGTTGTATTTTTGAATGTAAGATTTAGTTATTCTCAGTAAAGAACACAAAGTTGAAGGCCAAGATAAAAAAAAAAAAACACCCTCTAAATGGTGATAAGGGCTTATGAGAATTCCATTATTGTGGAATCCCACAATTCAGTGTGATCTGTATTTATTGTAACAAATCAGTTAAATCTCATAAAATCCTGGCAACATTTCAGTGAAACATTTTTGAAGGGAAACCAAAACCATTCAAAAAAAAGAAAAGAAAAGAAAAAGACTTGATTATCATAAAAAGACTGGTACGTAAACATTAGGAATTAAAACTTTAATTTCAGGGTAAATTTACAACTTCCTTTCACTTGAGTGATTTATCACCAGAAAAAAATCATTAATCAAAAACTTATTTAGAATAGTAAAATGATTGGATTTTGTACCTGACGTTAGAAGAACACAGGACAGGAGCAGCCTAAACGCCATCGTAACATACAAAAATGGCGGCTTCTGTGTGGGTTTTTCAGAAAAGGAAGTTAAACATGTGACTTACTACCATGAATTACAGCTAGTCAGACATTCATTTCCGCTTTCTATATCTAATCATGAGCATAAGAGGCTATAGGCAAAGTGTAAATATACCTGACTTTTTGGCTGAAACCTCTAAGCCTTTTGAGCTCATGTGAAATTATACCCTAAAGAGTCACAAAGTCAAAGATGGCCAAGAACTACATAGCAAAGTCAAACAAAAATAAATTAACAGTGTTATATGTAAACAAACATGTTTTTGTTCCACAAGGTCTATACGTAGAGTTATACTTCACTGTTCACCCTCGTCTCACTTCTTTTACACCTACCCACATCCTGTTTGTACAGTCAATCATGCCTCAAATCATCCCCCAGCGGTTAAGCACACCAAAGACACACAACACGTACACAACTTCACAATCCTAATCTATCTAGCACAGTTTATAAATATGCTTATAAAATGAAACACTACATAATAGTGAGCAGCTTCAGTTTATTTATTATTTGTCGCTATAGATATGCATTATAGATCTATCATTGTTTTAAGTATGAAATCTGTATTGTTTTCACTTTTATTCTGCTAACAGTTCAAGACCTGGGGGTGTTTCATAAAACAAGTTTACCAAATAAGCCAGACTTATTTCAGTTAGTCTGACTTATTGTCACTTGATTTGGCTCAAAATAAGTCAGACTAACTGAAATAAGCCTGGCTTGTTTTATGAAACACCCTAACCGTTTACAACAGCTGTTGTAAAATGGCAAACACGTCAGTGCAGTTGTATTATATAATTTTTAGCATTGATTTTCCCCTGCCTAAAACATGACTGCCTACAAATGGGTAAACCCGACTTCCTGGGTAAATCCTCTTACTCATGACTAGTTCCAGAATCGTTTTCTATAGATAAACCTCATGGTTTCCAGTCACAAAAATCACAATTTAAATTCATCTGAGAAGATTTTAATTTAATTGAACACTTTTATTAATAAAGACAACAGATGAAACCCACACATAACACAAAATTGGTATTTTAAATTCATGACACACATTGAAAATGGATAAAAATACTGTTAATTTAAAAACATTTAAAAAAAAGTTACCATTTTGCAATTTTCAGTGTACATGTTTGAAAAGAGCAATAGATAATACAGAAAATACATTATTTTAACAGTTATAAAAGGCCATAATATCAGCACATTATAAGATAAACAGCTTAAGCTATAAAATAAGCTATAAAATTCTGTGGCAATTTTGTTCAATAAATAAAGAGATCAATGGTTCTCTCCTAAGTCAAAGTAGACTCCGAAAAATCACCCATGGAAAGCAGAACTTCTCCTTTTCACAACATCATTTCGAAGAACTATTTAAAAAAGGTTCAGCTGTTCATTACATCATCACATAATTACAAGACCTGAAATTCAAGCGTAGGCCTATCCACCTCTTTTTTTTAACATAAAAGAAAGGGCAGCTATTGTAAGCTGAATGTATGAGGCTTCCAGGTTTTTTCTCTTTTATTTATTTATTTATTTATTTATTTTATTTATTTATTTATTTATTTTTAACTCTACAGCTCCTGAAGCTGTATGATATTGTAAACTTGTATTTTTTTCTCATATTATTTTAATGTATTGTCACAAGCACATTGGTTTGTATTGCAAATATTTAACAGTTTACTACACTTGTGTCGGAAGCCTCGCACATACAGAGAAAATAGTTTACTTGCAGAATCATCAAAGCAAAGCTTTCATAAAAGCCATAGTTAAGCAACTACGTTTTGGACTAAAAACTTTGAAAATAACTTAAAATATGAATACTATCTAAAAAAAATATTTAAATAAAAGTCTATGAAAAAAATCAACCATACTGTCAAAAATTCAAATTATAAATACATTTTCAGTGCATTTTATTTGTAATATTTCTGCTATTCGGCTATTAAAGTGACTTATTAACCAAACTCTCACTTCACTGTCATTTCACTCAGCTGTAACTCAGAAATATTTCAAAGAGCCTGTGTGCTGTTGACACGATAATGGCTTGTATTAGGAAAGTCCTTCAGTCCTTCACTCAAAAGAATGACATTGCTTTAGAATGTAAGGTACCTTGAACACGCTTTCATGTGACGTTTAAACCTGGGCACAGTTTAGAAATTGAAGATGAACTTGATCCTGACGTAAAAGCCACTTCTTTTTATCTTTGGCATGTGTGTGTATGCTTTTTTTTTTGTTTTTGTGTGCTTTTATACTGTACATGTACTGGAATGTGGATGTGCAGTCAATAATTTCTTCATTATTCGTTATAATATTTAAATTCCAGTGTTGTTTATTCTTGGCCATGCTTGGAAAAAAAAAAAACTGGCTGATTTAGATGGCATCACATTGCACAAGCATTGTGACAGACCTACTGTATGTTCATCAAGAAAAATAATAGCCTACAATCTGGGTCCCATCTCAGTAAAATTCAGTTGAGAATGCTGAGAATATCCAGTGTTGATACTGTTTAAAATGTTATCTCAGGAGAAAATATCTCCAAGACATTTAAGATAAAATAGATAAAAAAGAACTGAACTGTTAACTAAACGAGAAACAATGTCGCCATCTAGTGGTTATAAGTTAAATGCACAAAAAAGGCTTGTGGTTTGGCTACTTAAAAACTGTAAAGCGTTTTCTGAGAAACACTGTTGTAAATTGAAATCAATGTCCAGCTTTCTGTTCTATGTATATGCTGGAAAGTATATCTTGTTTGTACATAGTCCTGGCTCTGTAAATAGGGGGAAAAAACAAAGTGGAAGGGACAGATCACAACAGCACCACAACACTCAATTAGCCAGACAGCAATAGGAGGCGTTTATGCTCATGATGGGGAGGACAAGCAAGCGGGAGATTTTCAGATAGATTGCAGAGCAGGTCCAGGGGTGTCAAACTCAGTTCCTGGAGGGCTACATCCCTTACCTTAAACACACCTGATCCAGATAATCAGGTCCTTTAGGCTTATTTGAAAACTAGCCAACATGGTTTGTGTGTAGGAGCAGGGTTGGACTAAACTCTGCATGGCTGCGGCAGTCAGGAACTGAGTTTGACATCCTTGCTGTAGGCCTACCTAGGAGAAAAAGGTCAGAGAACTGTCACTGGGAAAAGGAGGAATATGATCAGACCCGTGTAAATACTGGAAAAGAGATCCAGCGCTGGAGCAACGTAAGAGATCGTGAAGGCCTGAAAATGGACACCGATGGTGCTTTGGTTCTGCTCGACACGTGAGTAGCAGTTGTTTTGTGATGTTTTAATGTTGTAATATTAGCTAAAGCATCAGAACAGTTTTGAGTGTCATTGTTTGTCTGGAGGTGAGCTGGCGACTAAGATCGAAGTCTTTCTTACTCTTGTGTAATCTTAACATGATTTTTCTTTTCGTCAACTATGATAAAGAGGCAGGCACTTAATTGAGCTTTGAGCCAGAGCACCGAAGGGAGGGTGTTTCTTTTGGGTGGGGGTCGATTTCAAATATCAGAAATGCTTACTGCACATTCAAGCTCCCTTGATTACCCTGCTGAAAAAACAACAACAACAACAACAAAAAAAAACAGTTAAAACCAGCCTAGGCTGGTTGGCTGGTCTTAGCTGGTTTAAGCTGGAAGTAGCTGGTTTTAGCTGGTTGGTAGTGACCTATTTCTATTTTAGAATGAGTAAAATTAGGCCTACTTAGTTTCTGGAATATTGTTAATTTAATGAAAACACAACAACAATAAAACAGCACAAAAAACACTCGCTTACAACAAACAAAATTTTATTTACAAAACGATTAAGACGAATGACATGAAATGGGCCTATATCCTGTAACCTAATAAATTAGGTATTTGGATTTTCCCCTTTAAAACGAACACACATGGTTCATTACTATAATGTTCAACAACAAATGTACAATGTACAGCTTTAATGTGTATGTATGTATGTGTATATATATATATATATATATATTATATTATATTATATTATATTATATTATATTATATTATATTATATTATATATTTTATTTTATTTTATTTTATTTTATTTTATTTTATTTTATTTTACTTTACAAACTCTTACACTTGTATTAAACAGTGCTTGAAGTGGGCCGGTACGCAGTATTTTAGACTTTTGCGTACTGGCACTTTTTCGTGCGTACTGGCACTTCTGACATGTTGCCAGTACTCAGAGCCAAAGTGTCTGGCGATTAGAAATGGCACTATATAAATCACACTACCAGGAGGAGTCGTCTCATCTCGACAATTCACGTGAATGCATGCAAGCGGAGTTGGTCTACCTCAGGGGTTGTCACCCGATCTCATGAAAGTGCGTAGGGTAGAGGCGTAAAATATGTACACGAAAACTGCGTATTATATGCACGACAAACATATGCATATCATATGCACACCAAAGTCAATTGCAGCGTATGAATAACATGCCAAATAGAAACAGAAAATTGTGCTATTTATACGCATTTTCATGAGACCGGGCTCTCGAATTAGTGCATTATAACGAAAACAACACCTTAAAATGAAAAGAAGCAGGTTTTTGCAATCACACAATTTTAAACCGGTAAACTCCTGGAAAGTCCAATGGTTCAGTAATGTGAAAGCATTCAAACTGAAAGTTAAAAATAGCGCTAATACAGAGAATAGTGACTTGCGTCCAGATGCCGGTAAATTATTATTTTCAGTGTGTATCTGGCTTAAAAGCAGGAGTGTTCTATATAATGCTGGCTGGAGTGGAGTACCGGCACTTCTTTTTTTCCACTTCAAGCACTGAATATAGGCTAGAAATATTTTTATTAACAAAAGTTCTCTTGCGCTTCTGCCTCCGCTATCGTTCTGTCAATTATTTCAGTGGGCCACCCGTCTCGTCCGCTGTTGCTCGTGCTGTATGAAGCGGACGATTGTCTGTTGTCCAGCTGAACTACACTGATATCATTTCTATAAAAATGCAAAACGACGGTGGGGCGGTGGGCAGGTAGTGCAATCGGTGGATGGCCGAAAACCCTAAAACACTGACTTTTCACAAGCTTAAGCATTACCTAGTTATTTATCAACAGTGGCTGTGCACACTTATAACTTAAATTTTGGCAAAATTATACATTCCCGTGGCTATAATATACAGTACAGTAAAAATTTAATTCTCCATCCTCGGTACCTTCAGCCGATTTGAATTACAGTGCTTGCACTGACCATCGCTTGTCCAAAACTGAGCATAACGTCTAAAAAAATGACTACTGTGTATTTACACTTGACTGAACATTGATATGTGCTTCTTTGCGCTGTCTAGTGGGTAGGCAGCTTCACAACTCGATTTAAATCCATACCGCAAAATAAAACACAGTGCAGAGTAATATTTCTGAAATAAATATTTCTGAACGTCACCGGTTCAGATTTGGTTGACCAATCGGCAGAAAGGGGCGTCTCGTGACCGCCCACATGTGGAAAACGAATTTTGAAGTCCTTTGTCCGTTTTTTACCAGTGAACCAAAAAAAAAAGAAAAAAAAAAAGAAAGAAAAATCGAGCCGAAATGTTGTTTTTTGGAGCCGTTTTCTCCTTTCTGCTTATTTAATTTCAAATTGAAAAACAAATGATCAAAACGTACACGGACTTATTTGTAATATTTCTTACATACTATAATTTCACCCTCATCGTCTACAAATTGGAACTTTCAAATAGTAGTTGTGCTGTTGATTCGAGAACGACTCGATTTGGTTCAGTTTGTGGGGGAAAATGCTTCAGAATAATTCGAGTATTAGAAAAGATCGACATTACTTTAGAAGGTAAGGTCACCTTAATACTTTTATGTGACGTTTACAAGTTGGGTATATATGTGAAATTAAAGACGAACCTCATCCCTTCATAATAGCCACTTCTTTTTGTTTTTGGCATGTTTTGTTTGTGTGTGCATGGAAGAGGATGTGCAGTCTAAGACTACTGTTGTTTGTTTTGCCTCATATTACACCTTATACCTTAAGCAAATATGTTCATTATTATTATTATTATTATTATTATTATTATTATTAATTATTATTAACATATTTAAATTATACTTTTGTGTTTAGCCTTTTCAGCAGACTAAAGCCGGTGTTGTGCCGAATTCCGACCCCTGCCAGATTACTACCCCCTAGTATTGGTAGGTTTAGGGATAGGTGAGGGGGACGGGTTAGGATTAGGAAAGCCGAGAATAATCAAAAGTACGATTTAAATAAGATATAACGTAATAAATAAGATACAGGGACGCCATGTATATGGTTATCATATAGTTAACATATACCTATAGGTATAAGTTGTACTGTTTTTGCATTTATGCTTTGTTAGCCTATGCTTTGTCCATTTGAATTGAAATGTTAAATATAACATGGGAAGTGAGGTAAATATTATATTAAACTACTATTTAAACTATACTGAATTCCCATGTGGGGTTAGTTGTCACAGTTTACTCTAGTTAATATTAAAATCAACAAATCAAATTTAGGCTATAATTCACATTCATAAAGAAAAAAGTAAAATCGTTTGGATCTGGATGTCTGACTAATTTTAAACTAGAGTTAGAGAAAGCACACCTTAATTGGACATCCTTGGCTGAATTTCTAAATAACATATGTGACCCTGGACCACAAAACCAGTCTTGTGTTGCACAGGCATATTTGTAGCAATAGCCAAAAATGCATTGGATTGGTCAAATTTGTCTTTTTTTTTTTTTCTTTTTCTTTTTCTTTTTTTTATGCCAAAAACCATTAGGATTTTAAGTAAAGATCATGTTCCAGGAAGATATTTTCCCACAGTAAATATATCAAAACTTACTAATTTTTAATTAGTAATATACATTGCTATGAACTTCATTTGGACAACTTTAAAGGCGAAGTATTTAGTATTTAAAGTATTTAGATTTTTTTGCACCATCATTTTGTCTACCACATAAAAATATGGTTGAGATAGTAGGAGTAAGATGCCATTTTGTAATCAGGCCTTGTGACAACACAGTTTATTTTGAAGTGTCATCTGATGAATTGGCAGGTGTGTCCTTGGTTGGTAGTTTACACACCATTGCATAAATTGTATGGTCTGTTTTAGGGGGGATTGTTGGTTTTTGGTGTTGTCCTACTGTGCAATAGGTTGTTTCAGGCTGTTTATCTCCAGCTTCCTTTTGTTTCTGGATTTGAACCTAATGAAAAACATGTAAAAGTAGTATTTTTAAACTCTATTCCTGAACAGTTATGTTTAGCTGAGCAAGTGCTATACTAAATTATTAAAAATAAACATTCATTAACTTACAGTATATACAACAAGCATTTTATAAAACCATAGCCTGTTAATTTTTAAATGATTCTTACTCTGTCTGGAGTATCATATGTATTCCAGTCACTGTTGAGCTTCTCCATTTCCTGACCCTGAAATGTCTAAACAAAAAAAACTTAATTTACAGTATAATGTTTTATCAAGGAGTAATAGCTAGTGTGTGCATACACTTCAAAAAAACAAACAAAAAACAAAGGCCTCATGAACTCTGAAAGCTGTGCATGCCGCATTATCAAAAATTAGTCAATTTATTACCTACTTTGTTTTTATCATTTGATCATTTGATTTGATTTTTTTTTTATTAATTATTGTCGCTGTAAGCCTGCATGACTTAACACATTCGTGACAAACACATTTATCATCTTTGCTGGTGACAAAAAGTAAATTTTAATCAGTTCAAATGATTGTTTTTAGTTGCAGAAGGATTTGTTCAGGATTGGGCATATCAGTGTTTTCTTGATAAGGTTATATAAGCAGTAATGATAAGCAGTAATCTCTTCTAACTGAAACTTTTTGCTATGCAAAATCAAATATTGCCTTCAGTTAAAAAATGTAGTTATTCCTCTTGTTTAGGTTAAATGTGGTGATAATTTTGGTATACAGTTTTGACGCGCGCACACACACACAAAACAAAAATCAGATGTATGATTTGAACATTTTGGGAGTCAGTGATTTGTGTAGATGACTATTTTTGATGTCTAACATGATTAAAAAGAACTAGACAGAAAGACAGCATATCAGTGATGTCTGTGAACTTATTGATAAACAGTCATTTGAAGCTTACCTCAACTTGAGCATAGACTGTACTACCTTCTACTACCTCCTCCTGGGGACCTATGAGGTTTAGAATGTACAGCAGTATATTAATATTAAGACTTATTAAATAATAAAAAATATATTTATGTATGCATGTGGTTTATAGGAAGAGAAGTGTTTTATATATTTTAAATATATTGACTGTTAATTCCAAACTGCTCTAAACTGAGTTTCTTTAGTATTGTGTTGTGAAATTTCTGCATCTGAGGGTTTTCCCATGTACTCAGTTGAAAACAGAAGGTATAAATCATTTCAGTTAGAAAGATAATGATTACATAGTTTTGAGTAGTAATCCTTTGTGTTGCATTTGTTTTGCTTTTGCTACTTATTTTCAATATTATTAAATGATTATTTGCCATTCAGCCACCAGCAAAGAATAAATATGTTTCTGTCCTCATTGACGTTATGTGCAATAAATGTACTGTAGTTTAAGAGAAATAGTTTTTCTTGAAGATCTTTACTTGTTGGTCACTAACTACTAAGGATGTTTAAATGATTTGATCAGAGGATATTCAGTAGAGACAGGAACTATTAAAGGTGGGAGAACACTTAATTGTACAGTATTACAATTGACTAAAACAGAAGAAATAGAACCATCATTCTTTTTAATTACTTTACAAAAGCAGTAAAGTACTTAATTGATCTAATTGATGAACAGAGATTAGTTTTTTTAATACAGAATGTATGTGAGGCAACATGGACATACCTTTCTTACGCTTGCGGTACAGAACAATTGAAACGCATATCAAAATGCACGCTACCGTCAGACAAGGTCCTAGCCACAGGAGAAGTGAATGACTCTGGATATTTGTTGAAATTTCCTCTGGAAAATGAGACGTATATCATTAAGAACTACACTTGATAGCTTTGGTTTTCTGAGTTCTTTTCATTTCAGCAGTTAGACTAAATTTGGTAAACCAAAGTGAGATATACGATTTGAGCATTGTTTTGTGTGTTTGGCCAGATACCTTTATTATCATCACAGAGCTGTGTAATATTTATTCTGTTTTCTTTCCAGCTGACAGGGTTGCTGTGTTTACAGATGATGGTTTTCTGACTGCAGTTCAGGGTGAGAGTGTTGTTTTCATGTGCTGTCACTTCCTCTGGAGAGCATCTGTTGTTCTGATAACTAGAGTTAATCATGAGCTCATGAGCTCTGCATGTGAAGTTCACAGTACAGACGTTACCACTGATCCAGTTTGAGTTCACAGTCAGGACAGGAGCCTCCACAGTGTCTGAAAGAATAAATATTCCATAAAGATACATCAGATTAGTTGATAAACTGCTTAAAATAGAAAATAACACATCCTTAAACGTTTGAAGATTTTGTAAGACAGTAGTCTTGGTGTTTGTTTAATCACAGCAGTGCTTTTGCCTTTAATCCGATAGGGGCTATTAACAAAATGTTATTTTACCACAAATCATTTCTTTACACAATCTGTGTGTAATGCATGACTTGAACACTGGACCTTTTTCACCATTCATAAAATGGCAGACAGACTGATGAATAAAACATGTTTAACACATTTGTCTTTGAGTTAAATTAAGAGATAAACCTTTCTATTTCACAACTTGTACTGTATAAAACTGCATAGAATAAATACAATAACATAAATAAGTCACCCACCAATAACGGTTACTCTGTATTTGACAATGTCTTCTTGCTCAAACCCATTTATTCTTGCTGTGTAGAGTCCACTGTCTGTCTTCTGCATGTTCTTCAGTGTCAGAGAGAAAGTTTTATTATTGAAATTCACTCTGTCCTTATAGGAAGGGTGAGGCGTTGCTGTTTTAGACTCTTTTAAAAATGAAATTATATTCTTTGATTTATCATTAATCCAGGATAAAAGAATAAACTCTGGTAGTTCTTGTGTCTGTATATCCAGCTGAACAGAATCTCCCGTCTTAACAAACACAGAGATCTCAGCACTGAACCCTGAGGAGAGAGAAGGATATTTGTTTTCTGAGGAAGATAGAAATGTTTTTGTGGTTATTTTTCGGGGGATTAAAGGATAATGACTTGTTATGGCTGTCAAAAGTAAAGATGCTACGAAATCCACATCATATTTTGTGAGAAAATGTGACATGCTGGAGTAAAACAGGGACTATTTTTGAAATCAACACCTGATAGTTAGTTCAAAACAATTATTGAATTTAATTCAGAAAATAAGAAAGAAGGAAGAGGAAAGGAAGAAAGAAAGAAGAAAATGGCATGGCTTTATATTCAGATCAGATATGCACTAACATATGGTAAGTTGTGAAAATAACTTGAAATAAAATGGTTACATTGTTTACAAAGAACTGTTGTCTTAAGTTGATGTTGTAATACTGATTTTTTTTTCATGTTTCCCATGTCCATGATTCACTGTAATATGTCCCAATTCCATGCTTTAATATGATATGACTTTTAATGGTGAGTTTTGTGATCAGAACTGCTAAAAAGTTGGATTATGACCATCACACACTCAAACAAAACTCACCACACCTATGATTTATTTATTTTTTTATTCTGCTTGCAACAGAGGTCCACGTAAAAAGGCATGATAAACTACTGCCACGTTAGGAAAGGTCAAGCTC
Organism: Labeo calbasu; assembly: GCA_019740295.1. Lineage (NCBI taxonomy): Eukaryota > Metazoa > Chordata > Actinopteri > Cypriniformes > Cyprinidae > Labeo > Labeo calbasu. The sequence continues at coordinate 3,253 of JAHKKF010480351.1, read as the reverse complement.
AGTACTCTATAAAATATACTCAGATAAGAGCACTGGCACAGTCTTTATAAAAATAAAAAGCACATCAAGATATTACACAGCTTTTTTAGTAACTTAATCATCAGTTTCAAAATGACTTAAAGACCTACAGTGTGTATGATTGTTTCTTTCAAAACATTTTTACAAAATAACTGAGAATTATCAAAAACTGAGAATAGACTAAATTATTGTAAACTAGTGTCCTATAGAGAATATTCCAGTAAATGCTCTGACATCTGAACCATGCTTTTGGTGGTACTTTCGGTCACAATAACCATTAATGATCATTCAATTGTATAATAAACACTTTTTTTTTTACCTGTTTTGAAGGTCAGAAGAAAAAGAAGTAATAAGAGTAGGCGATTTACTGACATTCTCCTAAATTTAAAAGATTAAAAACTTAAGAAACAGAACTTAAAATTACTGCTGTTGCGTCGACTTCCTAGTAGACAAACGGAAGTAAAATGTGAGAGCTGAAAGTTCCTGTAGAGCCGCAGAGGCTCTGGGTTTTAATCAGAAATAAAACAAAAGGGCAATAATCCTAAAAAGACAAAATGATGGAAACTGAAGTGTAGAAACACATTTCAATAAAAATCTCTTCTTTTCATTGTTAATGTAAGCATGTACCACATCAATTGCTCAAAAGGTGTTTAATAGATTGTTACACAACTTTTAAAGAAAGACAGTTTTGCATACAACAACTTAACACTTCAGCTTTGCATCACATCCTTTTCATCTTTCTCAGATTTACATGTCTACTCTGCTGGAATAAACCACTTATGAATTCAGCAAAATACACTTTCTGACACTTTTTACACTCTGCACATGCTGACACAGCCATCAGGATGCATATAGAACCACAAGTTACAAAAGTTTACAAAAAAAAAAAAAACTCTGTTGCTCGGAAACAGAGTGAGGTGTCACAAGAATCAGATTTAGCTTAGCTGTGGCGGAAACATGAGCATTTAAAAAAAGAACCAAACTTTCCAGTGCTCAGTCAGTTGTTACTTCCTACTCCTCCTTAGCAGTATGTGTGAGTTTACCACTTCACTAATAAAACAAAGTTTGAATCAATTAATGTTATCGTCATATAGAGTACGTAAAGATCTGCACACTGACACCAATGCACACAATGTCAAACCAGATGACATCAACAAACAAAAGATACTGGATCTTTTCTCAAAACTAACTTCTCTCTTTTTTTTTTTTTTTTTTTTTTTTTGGTTGGTTGGGTGTGAGTCAGTTGCCTTTACTTCCGCTAATGCTTCACAACGACAAAGTGTGACAACATTATGTTTTCATTTTTGAACAAGTATATTTACATTAGTGCATCTGGCAGATGCTTTATCCAAAGCAGCATTTTTTGCATTGAAAGTACTGTATATATGTGACCCTGAACCTGAGTCTTAAGTCACTGGGTTATATTTGTAGCAATAGCCAAAAATACATTGTATGGGTCAAAATTATTGATTTTTTTTTTATCTCAAAAATTATTAGGATATTAAGTAAAGATCATGTTCCATTTAAGATATTTAGTAAAATTCCTACTGTAAATATATAAAATCTTAATTTTTGATTAGTAATATGTAATGTTAAGAACTTTATTTGGACAGCTTTAAAGGTGATTTTCTCAATATTTTAATTTTTTTGCACCCTCAGATTCCAGATTTTCAAATAGTTGTATCTCGGCCAAATATTGTTCTATCATAGCAAACCTTATATCAATGGAATTAATATATTTATTCAGCTTTCAGATGATGTATAAATCTCAATTTGGAAAAATTTACCCTTATGACTGGTTTTGTGGTCCAGGGTCACATATTTTATCACTTCAAGCATTCCGTTGAAATATAATTAAAAGTGTGGTAGTGTGGTAGAGATGTGGAAGCAAGATGGGAACAAAAACTCCTAAATCTCACTCTTCAAACAAAGAAACAAAAATGAGAGAGCGCAAGGCAAAATCCAGGAGCTTCTTAAATAGGGTGCCACAGGTGTTGCTCCTTCCCAGCATAGCAATTCTGCCCACCAAGGAGGAGTCTCTACCCTGGAACTCTCACCGAAAAAAGACACAAAAAAAGGGGCAGGGCTGTAACCCAAGTGACATCGGTGGTTCAACAGTAATTTTATGTATCTACGAGAATAATTTTGTTGTGCAAAAAACAATGGTAGTTCTTGTCTCTGTATATTAAGCTTCTGTCTGATCTCAGCACTGAACCCTGAGGAGAGAGAAAATAAGTCTTTGTTTAAAAGACAAAGTTTAGTAGCTGTTTGCTTGCTTCTGTTTTCATGGACAGTAATCATTAGGGGTGTAACTGTACAAAGATGTCACGGTTCGGTACGTACGTCGGTTTGAGGGTCACGGTTTGATACAATTTCAGTACAACAGGAAAAAAAAAAAATCTACTATGCTAGGTTTCTTTTCATTTATTTTAAACGGACAGTAGTAAAAATTACAAAAAAAAAAAAAAAAATTCCACTTACATGTGAAAATATTAAATATTATATCAAATTAATGTCATATATAGGCTATAAAATCTGCAGTACATATATACATACAAGGAATAAATACTTGACATACATTTAATTTAGTTAACTGATAGACGAGGGGAAAAACTGCGACACGTAACGTAGCCTATATTTGCTGAATTTCAGTTCAGTTTTCAGAAAGGAAACTCAAATGGCAGAAAGCGACATTCTATTTATTTTTTGTTTAAGTTGACTTTGGAAAGTTGAAGTAATCGCGCCGGTGCACACAAACACAAAACATATCACATTGAACTAAACATCAACATGCCCGCCTCACTGGCACTGTTAGAACGCGACTGAAGTACAAAATCTATAATTTACATCATAAATAATAGTTTAGCATTTGGATGCATCACAAATATGGAACTATTATGAAATATTATGGTATATTTGGATTTGTGCCGAATGAGGGAGGTAGGATTTTCGCTCGATTTTGCAGACAGGTGAGTGCGCAAGCCTTTAAAGAAAAGTTATACTCCTTTGTCAGTGAATGACGTGTTCACAATCAGCACATGGTCATTGTCTAGTGAGCTTTGTTTTCAAATGCGCGACTCCGGGCATTCGCTGTTCTTCTGCCGGCGGTTATCAAACAGAGTTGGAATATTGCTGGTGCCCCCTTCTGGATTGAGGGTGAATTGCCTGTATTCGTTGTAAGGCCTCATGCACCGAACCGAGATGCCCGTACCGTGACGGTTCGGTACGAATACAT
>JAHKKF010480338.1:0-16433 GCA_019740295.1 Labeo calbasu | reverse complement strand
TATAATATTAAAATAAATATTTAAATTAAATAATTACATATGCATGATAAATGAAACAGCCCACTTTGTCTAATAAATATATACAATACCAGTCATAAGTTTTAGATTTTTGAGTGTTTGATTTTTAATTTTTTTTTAAAGAAGTCTCTTCTGCTCACCAAGCCTGCATTTATTTGATCCAAAAGTGCAGCTAAAACAGTAAAGTTTTTAAATATTTTACTATTTAAAATAACTGTTTTCTGTTTTAATATATTTTAAAAAATAATTTATTCCTGTGATTTCAAAGCTGCATTTTTAGCACCATTCTAATATTCTGATTTGCTGCACATAAAATGTTTATTATTATAAACATAGTTGAGTACATATATATATATATATATATATATATGTGTGTATGTGTGTGTGTGTGTGTGTGTGTGTGTGTATTTTTTCACGTTTCTTTGATTAAGAGAACATTGCGAAGACCAGCTTTTATCTAAAATAGAAATCTTTTGTAACATTATAAATATCTTTATCATCACTTTTGATCAATTTAAAGCATCTTTGCTAAATAAAAGTATTAATTTCTATCATTAAAAAGATTATACTGACTCCAAGCTTTTGAATGGTATAGTGTATTATGTTACAAAAGCTTTTGATTTCAGATAAATGCTGATCTTTGGGTTTTTCTATTTATTAAAGTATCCTAAATAAAATATACTTAACTGTTTTAAATATTAATACTAATACTAATACTACTAATAATAATAATAATAATAATAATACATGTTTCTTGAACAGCAAATCAGCATATTAGAATGATTTCTAAAGGATCAAGTGAGACTTCTTTAAAAACATAAAAAATCTTACTGTTCAAAAACTTTTGACTGGTAGTGTAACATTTTTATAATATATATTTGTCTAGGAAACTGCATAGCATACAAATATTTTTTGACAAAATAATTTGAGTTAATGCATTTTAGCATGCCAAAAACACACTTTACCCATAAAAAATCAATGTAACTCTGCTATCCATATTCATTTTACAGCTTCACACTTTTACTCTGTCAATAATTGTTTCATTTGTGTCTAGTTTTCTGTCTCTTGTGTGATTCTAGAAAAAACATCTGAGACCAAGTTGATGTTTTAAATAACTAAGAACTTGCATTACTTCTCCTGAACCATGAGTAAGCACCTCTGAGCTCTAAACCTCTCCTCTGGACTTACATCCCTCAACTCTGTCAATGCTTGATTTGATTCCAGCTCATTTGGCCCAGGGTTGCAGGGTTACCTTGATTAACATCCATCCATCCGTTTAGAAGTATGTCAGGTGTGTGATAGTGTGCTTTTTATAAGAGTCCTCAGAGAATGAAGGCTAATTTTTAAAGTGGAACTGTCAGATTTAACCAGAGCACCTGCATGTGCTGCTCATTCACACTGAAAAGGGAAACAGATTTTAAAGAGATTGTTCACCCAAAAATAAAAATTGCTGTTCATTTACTCACCCTCAGGCCATCCAAGATGTAGGTACTTTTTTCAGTAGTAAAGAACAGTAAAGAAGATTGTTAGCTTAAAACTGTGGTCCTTGGTGATTTATAAAATGCACGTCAAAAATGCATATGAGGGAGCAAAAACTTAGTACCCGTGGCTCCTTATGATATATTGAGGTCTTATGAAGTGAAACGATCAGTCTGTGTGAAAAAATGAACTTTATTTACAATATTATGATCTGTAATCCAGAGCCTCAGGCACATGGTCAGAAGTGATGTCCGGTTCACAAATGAATTATTTTTTTAAACTGATTATTTTTAGTGAACTAGTTGAACCAATTTACCAAACTGGAAACAGTTTGAGGCTCGAGCAGCACAGATCTACAAGTTACTCAATCTAAACTCACTTTCAGAAGCCTGACAGTCACTCTGACTCAAAATACCAGCATATGTGATCATATGAAGAAGTGAACTCATTCAGTGCTCCAGTTCCTCCAACAGTCACTGAACCGAGAAAAGAGTTTAAACTCGGACCGAAGACAGATGAGGCGTTGGTATGCGCATATGTGAACCGAGCACTTGAATGAAGGGGACAAATGCAAGTTTTTATGATTTATCCAACACGTTCTTACTCCCAACTCGTCACATATTGACGCTTGGTCAGGACCCCTTTAGCATCACTTTTTGATGGCCATGGTACCCCTTTTGCTTAATTTTTCAACACGTTTGTGTCTTGCTTCCCTTGCCCTCATGTATTCCTGCTATTGGTTCCCTTGTTCAGTGTGTCATGTTCTCATTGGTTTTTAGTCTGTTTACTATTGGTTTGTTCTTGTCATGTGACTCTCACTGTTTGATATATATAGCCCTATATTGTCTCTTGTTGTGTATTAATGTTGTAACCTGCTGTTGGTGAGTCTATGTTTATGTTCATGCCAATTCTGTTCATGCCAAGTCAAGTCTGTTTTGTTCAAGTCAATTCAAGTCAATTCAATTCAAGTCAAGTCAAGTCATTATTTGGATTATTGTTTGTTTGGATTACACTTTGAATTTAATAAAGCTGCACTTGGGTTCATCTACTTCAACTCGCCTACAGTGGATTAATCGTTACAGAATATACAACCAAAAAAAATGGACCCAGCAGTTCGTCTTTTGAGCCTTCGTCAAGGCAAAAGACTCATAGAGGTTTACGTGGAGGAGTTTTGTGGCCTCAGTTATAAGTTGGGATTTAACGATGTTGCCCTTAATTAGATAACAATATTACTTTTGTAATAGCTTGGACAATATTTTACATTTTCTGATGCCTGATAGCCACGATTCAAGGACTTTAGCTGAATACATTGACTTTGCGTTATTGCTGAGTGGCTCTGCTTTCACTGTGGGTGTCGTGGAGGAGGAACATGGCACTTCCCCAAAGTCATCAGTCACCACGTTTGCTACTCCAGGCCCTGGTCACATTATGTCTGCCACACCAAAGTCTGCTCACGTCACGTCTGCCGCTCTGTGGGGGGCAGAGCTTGGGCAAAGACCTAATGGACTAAATGGACTGATCGCTAGTGTGATGGACCCACCACTGATGTCGGTGCGGGCTGCAGGCATCCCATTGACATCAGCGCCCTCAAGCCCAACCATTCTAGAGGTCCTGCCACCCTCTGCTGATCTTCCTCTAATGCTGGTCGCTATTTTGAGTGTGTGGGCTACACACTGCGTGCCAGAGTCCTCGTCTGTGCATGAGTCTGCTCCAGAGACCTCGTCTGTCCACGAGTCTACGCCAGAGACCTCGTCTGTCCACAAATCTGCACCAGAGGCCTCTCCTGTCCACGCATTCACGCCAGTGCCTCCAGAGGTGGCAGCTTCTGCTGCAGAACCTCCTGAGGAGGCAGCATTCACTGTGGAACCCCTAGAGGTGGCGGTTTCCACTGCAGAGCCTTCCAAGGGGGTAGCATTTGTTCACAAACTCCCCGCCATGGCTCCCTGCTCTGCCTGCCCTGCCGTGGCTCCCTGCTCTGCCTGCTCCGCCATGGCTCCAGGCTCCTCAGGATCAGACATGGAGGACATCTGCTGCATCATTCCACAGTCTGCCACTCCTTCATGGCCCAGGTCCTTCACTGCTCCACAGTCTGCCTCTGCTCCAAGGTCCAGGTCCACCATGGTTCCACAGTGTGCCACTGCTTCATGGCCCAGGTCCTTCACTGCTCCATGTTCTGCCATTGCCCCATGGTCCACCATTGCACCATGGCCCTTTGTCTTGCCCTCTGCTCCATGGCCCAGGCCCACCACGCTTCTCCTATTCTGATCTTGTTCCCCTGCATGGGCCTGGCCCTCCATCCCTTCCCCTGTTTTGCCTCTGCTCCACCACCCTCCAGGACTTTCTGGGTTTCGTTCAGGGCCTCTGGAGCCGCCCTTAGAGGGGGGGATATGTAACATGGGGTTGTTTGGGTTTTGTTCACGTTCATGTTTTCATGTCTTTTGTTTTGTAGATTGATTCATGCTGTTTGTGTCTTGCTTCCTTTGCCCTCGTGTATTCCTGCTATTGGTTCCCTTGTTCAATGTGTCATGTTCTCATTGGTTGTTAGTCTGTTTGCTCATTGGTTTGTTCTTGTCATGTGACTCTCACTGTTCGGTATATATAGCCCTCATGTTGCCATTGTCTCTTGTCATGTATTAATGTAACCTGCTGTGGGTGAGTCTATGTTTATGTTCATGCTGATTCCATTCATGTCAAGTCTATTTTGTTCAAATAAAGTCAAGTCATTGTTTGGATTATTGTTTGTTTGGATTACACTTTGGATTTAATAAAGCTGCACTTGGGTTCATCTGCTTCAACTCGCCTACAGTGAATTAATCGTTACACCTACCCTAAACCTACCCATTTCTAAACAATATAAAAGTCGTAGCAGACAAATATAAGTACAGTCACAGGTATTTATTGCAAAAACTGACCATAAACAAGCAGTATAAAAGCATTACAAACAAGTCCTATTGCATTCCAAGTCTGCTAAAGCCATACGCTGTCTTTATGCAAAGATTGTTTAATCGCTGAAATGATCCCGCTCCATTAACACGCTCACATCTCTTTCAAAAAGATACTCCCGAACATTAGCGTGGCGCAGTCGGTCACGAGACACACAAGAGCCAGTGGCATTTCACAACAGCATGACGCAATCGGTCACGAGACACCCAAGAGCCAATAGCATTTCACAACAAGGCTGGTGAAATGCTGGCGGAATTTTTTTCTGAATTCGCGCACAGACAGACTGCAGCAGCACACAGGACGGTGGACGGAGACGGCGATCATGTCTATTCTTCTCAGAAATCAATCGTTTTGCCTCGGAACACTTGGAAAATTAATACTTTTTAAATTAAATTATGAATATAGTTGTATCTGCCTGTTATATCTTGTGTTTTGTTGATAAATGGTTAGGTTTAGGGGCAGGGGTTGTGTTAAATGTACAAATAGTGTAATATAAATAAAACTGTTGTGACTATTTGCATTTAAAAAAAAATATATGCAATAATAGCAATATTATTACCCAATATATAATTTAATCATGGCAATAAAATTCCCAGTGCCTTTCGCATCAGCACATTGACGCCAAGAGTTTCTTATTTAAAGCACTGGAGGACCCTGTATGTCGAAAAATGACGCTAAAGGGGTACTCTAAATGTCAAGAAGTGACGCCAAAGGGTCCTGACCAAGCATCAATATGTGATGAGTTGAGTGAAGTGAGAACGTGTTGATTTATCATAGTTTATGTAAAAAGGTGAGCTGATGAGTAGTTTGTTCACTTTATATGCTTTATATGTTTCACATTATTATTGGGTGCTTTAATAATATAACTGCGTACACATTAAATCATTCCCTGATGTTATGGTTATTTTAACCAGAGATGAACTGTCTGAAAGAACCAGTTCACAGAAACGAATTGGACTTCCCTATTGCCTGAGGCTGTATTACAGAAAATAATGTTGTGAATAATGTTCAGATTCTTGCACAGACTAATTGTTTTGCTCCTTAAGACCTCGATATATCGTCAGGAGCCACAGATATTGATTTTACATTCCTTGATATGCTTTTTCTGACTCTCAAAGTCCTGGCGGCCACTGAGATGCATTTTATGAATCACCAAGGATCACGGTTTCAGCTAAAAATCTTCTTCACTGTTCTACTGAAGAAAAAAAATCATCTATTATACATCTTGGATGGGCTGAGGGTGAGTAAATTAACCGCTAATTTAGATTTTGGGTTTCTTTTTGATGAGCTGGGTCTGATTGTCTGTGAACTTTATCAGGCTCATTTCTGTCTGGAGATCGTTGGCTCTTTTGGAAACAGCACAGACTTGTATGTACTGACTGAAGCAGCATGATTGTTCTCTTTCTTTCTCTCTTGTTCTCTCTCTGTCACCTGCACTGGAAGACTTTTATATCCCTCTGATTTCCCTCGGGACGCGGCTGCTCTCTTCCTTATTCTTGCTGTCTAAATGACAGCTCTGTCATACTCTTAAAATAGGGCAGCACACCATGGAGTCTGAACGAGGATCTATTCTCCTACAAACAGCTCTGTGTGCGCTGTCATTATTACAGTCTGATTGACAGGGATTCATAAAGAATTATTGACTTTATTTGAACACATATTATCTTAAACCATTAATCTGGTTCTCTATAATACTGTATCATGAAGTCATTTATATTCATAGAAAGTGGAATCCACATCCATTTGTTATTGGCAAAGGTGATGTGTACATGTACACTTTATCAATCTACACTTTATCAAATATAAACCAACATTTGGTTATAAACTAGCCTAGCCTAAATTTGCAGTCATCTTACTTTTAACATTGTTATCTGTGCTCACATATTATTTAATAGTTGAATTATTTAATATTATTTTGTTTTATATGTAATATTATTATATTTAATGCTAGAAAACAACAAAACCACACAAATAAAGGTTTTTAATGCACTTAGACATAGAAAATAGTGAATAATTTGATATTATATATAATATGTATGGTAAATTGCCATACATTTCTATTAATATGATAATGTTGACAGATATGTTTCATAGGCCTTTAAAAGACTAAAACATAATAGTCTGCATTGAAATGCTAAGTACATGTATGTATGCACTAAATACAATACCTTGATGCAATTTGTATGTTTGCTTCTTTCCTCTTTCTATTCTGTTCTGAACTTTGAACCATTGCATGCTTGTTTTTTGCTTTGTTTTGTTTTTGGCATTAATGTGGCAGGAAATGTTCTAACGCTTCATAATCTTGCACCACGGGACGTGTTAGATCACACAAGCTTCTAGAACACTAATGAGGTCACTGTGTTGTTTACAGCACTGGCATGTGATCGATCAGAAATCGGTGCCTCGTGTCAATAGCTGCAGCGATGCAGTAAAATGACCTGTCATAATAAGATGCTCTGTCACGTCTTTCCTTTCTTGCTTTAGCTCCTTTTCTCTTTTGGTCATTGTTTTGTCATATGCATTAGAGTGTTTATTAATGGGACCCAGAAGTTTAAACCTGTCTTGCCTCTTTGTGTATCCAAACAGGTCAGTATTTTTCAGTATTTTCCATGTTAAATGTACCAAAAAAAAAAAAAAAAACATTGGGTTCCAAAATATGATTACAATTCCTTTTTTTTCCTCGTGTTTTTGAGGATGAGTCATGGTTTCTATTGACTCAGGATGCTATTTATAACTCGCTCTTATGCAAAAGACATTCACCTGTGTTGAGCTTTATTATGAAACAAGAATGCATCAGCACAAAGCCTTAAAATATACTTTTTAAGATTTGAAGTGCACTAAAAGTGCACATTCATTACAATCAGGCACATTTGCAGAATCTGCAAAATGGTAATTATTTGACCAAAATAAGAGGGATCATACAAAATGCATGTTATTTTTTATTTAGGACCTGATTAAGATATTTCACACAAAAGACGTTTACATATAGTCCTCAATAGAAAACAACGGTTGAATTTATAAAAATGACCATTTAAAAGTTTACTCTTAATACTGTGTTGTTACCTGAATGATCCACAGCTGTGTTTTTTGTTTAGTGATGTTAGTTGTTCATGAGTCCCTTGTTTGTCTTAAACAGTTAAACTGCTCACTGTTCTTAAGAAAAATCCTTCAAGTCCCACAGATTCTTTGGTTTTCCAGCATTTTTGTGTATTTGAGCCCTTTCCAACAATGACTGTATGATTTGAGATCCATCTTTTCACACTGAGAACAACTGAGAGACTCATATGCAACTATTACAGAAGGTTCAAAAGCTCGCTGACGCTCCAGAAGGAAACCCGATGCATTAAGAGACAGGGGTGTAAACTTTTGAACAAAATGAAGACGTGTACATTTTTCTTATTTTGTCTACACATCATATTTTTTTTTATTTAGTACTGCCCTTTAGAAGCTACAGAAGGTACTTACATGTTTCCCAGAAGACTAAATAAGTTCAATTTACCCTGATCTTCAAGTTCAAAAAGTTTTCAGCCTCCAGCTCTTAATGCATCTTGTTTCCTTCTGGAGCATCAGTGAGTGTTTAAACCTTCTGTAATAGTTGCATATGAGTCCCTCAGTTGTCCTCAGTGTGAAACGATGGATCTCAAAATCATAGTCATTGTTGGAAAGGGTTCAAATACACAAAAAATGCTGAAAAAAACAAACAATTTGTGGGACCTGAAGGATTTTTCTAAAGAACAGCGGACAATTGAGCTGTTCAGGACAAACAATGGACAAATAATGAACAACTATCACTAAACAAAAAAACAAAGCTGTGGATCATTCAAGCAACAACACAGTTCTAGAATTAATAATAATATTAAGTATTAAATAAAAATAAAAAAAGTGGAATTTGGTATGATTCCTCTTATTTTGGTAAATTAATTAACATTTTGCAGATTCTGCAAGGTGTATGTAAACTTTTGACCTCAACTGTATGTTCTGTACATCACTCCAGTATAATCAACAGGACGCAGTTTTCCTCCAGTTACCATGACTAAACTAGTTTCCTGTCGTACTAGTAACTGAACCCATTTGGCAGCTCCAGTGGGCTCCAAGGCTCCAAGTTGTCACAAAGATAGATTTGGTTTCCTCTGTGCCGTTCATTTGGCTATTTGACTGAATTGAATTGCATTGTGTGACCTCATCAGTGCTGAATTGGATCAGTCCTCCTTTGCTCCAGCCAATGAGATCGCGTGGTGTTGCCACTGGAGGCCGCTTGTCTTGGCGTTGCTGATGTACTCAGTGTGTCCCATGGGAATGACCTTGCTCATAAATGGCAGTAGCACAAGGCTTCTGAAATGTTCTGTACAAGTCCCTGTTTGGACATATGTATACGTACACTGACTTATCAGAACCGCACTGATTCACTCCTGTTTTATTAGATGTGAGAGTAAGGGAAGGTAATTAAAATGATGTGGGTTGGAGTCTATGATTTGTACACACACATACACAAACACACATTCAAATGCTTGGTGTTGAAAAGATATTAATGTCTCTTGGCTTCAACAAGACTGCATATATTTGATCAAAAACACAGTAAAACCAGTAATGTTATTCAATATTATTGCAATTTAAAATTGTATTTATTCCTTAATTTTCAGCATCATTACTCCAGTCTTTAGGGTCAGATGATCTGTCAGAAATCATTCTAATATGCTGATTTACTGCTCTAGAAACATTTCTATTAGTATGAATGTTGCAAACAGTTGTTCTTAATATTTTTGTGGAAACTTTATTATAGAAAGTTCAAAAGAACAATTTTTTTGAAATATAAATGTTCTTTTAACATTAACAATGACTGTCACTTTTGATCAATTGAATGCATTCTTACTGAATAAAAATATTATACACTTACATGTTCATGTTTCATATGAGGCTTTTCTCTAGTGAGTGTGTTGTTTCAGAGGAGCGCCCCCTGCGGGAAGCTTTATGAATGTCAGTCTGAGACCAGCTCGGTTCTCACAGCATCCACGTGTGTGCTGCTTGTGTTTGTGTTATGGATTGTTGGTGTTTGTGTCACACCTCATCAGCCTGTATGTGAACGGCTGCTGTTGTCACCATGGATGTGGCTCTTCTATGATAACAGCCGTCAACGGGAACTTCCGACTCAGCCGAGTCCTGCCAAGGCCGGGTTGCCGTGACAACGCTGTAAACGGAACAAAAGCAGCTGGCGACAGAACACTGGTTTCCATGTTTCAGATTCAACACTCTTACTGTATGAGAAACCACACACACACATGCACCTTTCTAGCTTTGCGCATACACTTTCTTACAAGAATGCTCCGGTGTTGCTTACCGAAGATCCTAAAAAAGCAGGCGTTTAAAGTAAATGAAGGAAAAAGGTTCTGTCCAAAAACTGCTTGTAGTAAAGTTCATATTCTGCTGCATGAGGCGATCAGGAATAATAAGTACTACTGATGTTCTGTTGAGCTGTTCTGACACATCTTTGTGGCTTTTGTGAAAGGGTATGAGAATCCCTTTACAGGTTCTGAAAGATCTGCTTATTTGGGTTCAGTTTTCATCAGACTAAATGATGCTGATGTGGACCATAATATGACCAATCATCAGCATAACTGACCCCAAATTTAACCACTGTTTTCACTGGATTTTTGTTGTCACTATATTTTTAGAAAGAGAATAGAAGATGGCAATTATGATTTATAGAGTTTTCGGTCTGTACTTACTTATTTTGTTATTTACTTACTTACTGGACTGTAAGTTAACTGAACAGCTAACCAACACAGTAAAACACAAGAAAAACATGATAACAATAAAAAAACATGATTATATGTGATCTGTTTTTGCTGATAAACTCTTCATATATTTCCCCCATAATGTGCTGGAGCATAAAAAAAAATAATAATAATAAAATAAAATAAAATAAAATAAAATAAAATACTTGTGCACTTCAAATACCAGTCCTAATCCTAGGTATTTTTTTAAATAATGTGCCAATAATATTATTAACAAAAATATGATTAATAATGTTGTTATTAATAACAATAATAAAATAAAAGAGTACACTTTCATGACTATTTTGTAACACACTTAAGCAAAAAAAAAATATATAAATATATATATATATATATATATATATATATATATATATATATGGTATTTTGTAATAATGTCAAATTAAAATTTACATTAAGTACATTAGGTCAGTATGTTTTAATAATCTTTTGTCTTGATTATTATTTTGATGTGTTGACTATATATATATATATAATGTACTAAAGTGCAAATTCATCATTTCATCATTACAAATGTGACTCCACAAAACCAGTCTTAAGTATCACAGGTATATTTCTAGCCGAAATACATTGTATGGATGAAAATTAAAATAAAAAAAATTTCACGCCACAAATTATTAGGATATTTAAGATTCTGTTCCATGAAGATATTTTGTAAATTTCCCTGCTGTAAATATATCAAAACTTATTTTTTGATAAGTAATATGCATTGCTAAGAACTTAATTTGGACAGCTTTAAAGGTGATTTTCTCCCTATTTTGATTTTTTGCACCCTCAGATTCCAGATTTTCAAACTGTTGTATCTCGGCCAAATATTGTCCTATATTAACAAATCATACATCAATTATTTATTCAGCTTTCAGATGATGTATACACCTCAATGAAAAAAGTTTGACCTTTATGACTGGTTTTGTGGTCCAGGGTCACAAATGTGTAATTACAAATACATTTAAATACTTGACATTCAAGTTTTACTAGAAAGAAAGTGCATCACAAAGTCTGGTTGTTTTGCAGAATAAACACAGACGTGAATCACTTTAGGACTTTTGGAAAACTATTCACTATTAACTAGTTGCTTATTAATATGCGTACTACTAGCATATTGACTGTTTATCAGTGTTTATAAAGCACATATTAATGCCTTATTCTGCATGACCATATTGTAGATGCCTTAATCCGACCTCATACCTAAACTTAACAACTATCTTACTAACTATGCAGCAAATTAGGATGTTATTGCAGAAAAATATTTGTTCCCTAATGTAAAGTGTTACACAAAAGTTTTTCTAAAACTTTAACATCCTAATATGTCATAGACTCAAAGATAATTAAGAGTATTTTGCAGTTTGTTTTGTGAACTTGTGTCTGTTTGTATGTGAGTGTGAACGTGGTGGGGTTTTATATGTGCGTGTGGTCTGTAAAGTCTGTAAAGTGAACTGAAAGTGAATGATGTCAGATCTGTTTCTTTCATCAAGACTGAATAATTAACAAGCCAACGGCTTTGTGCGCCAAAGCCACCAGAATGCATCTCCCTCTCTTTCTCTCTCTCTCTCTCTCTGGCTCTCATGCACACTTGGTTTTGTCTCCATCATTTTCTCACCTACTCTTCTTCTAGCTTTCTCTCAGTCTCTCTCTCTCTCTGCCATCGTTCTTCTACACCCCCTCCAAATGGTGTGTGAGACGTAGCGTCTCTCGAGCCCTGATCTCTTAGATGAGAGAGAGAGAGTGAGGGAGCTGCTGCAAGCATGAGGAGAGAGGGAGAGACGCTCTCACGGACGGAGCGCTAGCGCCGATTGCTCATCCTCCGTACGGTTTTCTTCATCCGTTTGGGAATGCATCTGTCCTCCTTCTCTTCTGTTTCTCCATCCATCCATCTCTCCTTCGCTCTAAGTGGTGCAGAGTGCAAAGGGGCCGTGATACATGGCAGCCAGGTTAGTCTTGACAGACTGAATATTTCAGCCGTTTGTGTTGTTCTGTGCAGGTTCTGCATTGGTTATGTTGTGTTTGAGCATTGAGGCGACATAATCGGTGCCTCATTATTTAACAGGTTCATACCGACGCGCTCTCATCTAAGCCTCTTAATGCAGATTGGTTTCTTTCTGTCGCTTGTCTGCCTGTCTCTCTCTCTCTGTCTGACAGTGTGTCATTCTAATGTGAGGAGGAGTGTGTGTGACTGTGTGTTTTGATTCGGCAGCAGGAATTGGGTGCGGCACATGGTGTCTGTCACTCCCACACTGTGTGTCTGTCTGTCAACACAAACATCTGTTTACAACAGGTCACTGTATTTCACCTCAAAATGTGGTTTTACATACAGTAAATTAGCATCTATATATCCATCTATCTATCTATCTATCTATCTGATGGTTGCTGGAACATCAGAACTCTGTTGCAAGTCTGCAAAATATCGCTCACCCAAAACATTTAATTCATGCTTCAGATCCTAGTGTCAGTGACTTGGCCAATGCCACCAAAATAAGGTGGTTTTGTCATCATGTGATCAACTGATCAAAATATTTAGATGTTTTTTTCTCCATGGAAATATTTGTTATATGCAAATTTCATTTTATCTTATATGCAGGTTTCATTTTGTTATATGCAATTTAATTTCACATTTGTTTTATGCCATTATTTATTTTGTTGTTGTTGTTGACAGACTGCTTTCTGTAGTACGCAAGAATGTCAGTTCTGTCTTTGTATCACACTGGGCATTTTAAATACATATTTCAACAGTACAGCACACAAAAAGAAAATGAATATGTCTGTTTATACAGTATATTTACTTTTGTAAAAGTGTTACATATAAACTGTAAATTCACCATTGCTTATACATTTTTACACACTGTACTACACTCTACTACATATATTCCTATTTCTGTTCCACAACAAGCAACTGTGAATGTTCAGTTTACATGTAACAGATAAATGTACTGTACAAATATAAATGTATTTATACAGCACTGCAGTAGCTGTATTGCTGTTTAGGGTTGTGACATTCCTCCTTGTTAAAAAATAGAAGTGGTTTTGCTGTGCAAACTCTGTATGTGTGACCCTGGACCACAAAACCAGTCATAAGGGTCAATTTTTTTAAATTAAGATTTATACATCATCTGAAAGCTGAATAAACAAGTTGTTTAAATTTAAAAAAAAATCCTGGAAAGTTTACCAGAAATTGTCCACCCTTTGCAAACCCTAATGGCAAACCATCTCCGAACTTAGCAGACATTACAACTATTCCATGTCAAATATTTACGTAATATACACACGTCTAACAGATTTTAACTACTGAATGGATCAATTTTGCTTAAATCAATAAGAAATTCAAACCTCATGTGAACAAGAAACTAACTGGTCAGACGTATGAGCTTACTGTTGTGAGAGAAAAAAAGAGAATTGAGAAGTTATTCAGAAAAACTGTAAAGTAGGGTACAACGGGGCTAAAGGCGCCCCGGGATAAAAGGCGCCTTTGATATTATTTTCCTCTAAACTGCTAGTCTTTAGTTTTTCTAAACATGGCAGAAAAACATGGTGTAGCACTTTCCAAAACATCCGCTTTTCAACATACACATGCACAATTGTCTGATCCTTGACGCGATCGTGGGCAGCAGCACAAAGTTAATTCTGTGCTTACTTGATCTAATATTTGATGTTATTAAAAATGTTGTTTTTTAATAACAGACAAGTAGCAAATGAGATTTGCTAAAATTATTCAATATAACTTGAGACAAAGGTCTTCCTAATGATTTTCTGTTTTGTTTAAGATAATTAAAACAGCATTTTTTTAAAAAAAAATAACGAAAGAATATGTAAAAGTATGGTATTCAGGGTAAAAAGCACTCCTGCTGTTGGGGTTAAAAGACACAATAATTAACATGATAATTAATAGAACGCTGACTTTTCTATTTGTTGACATTGTTAGATTCAGATGGTAAATATCATATATTATGTTGGGTGTCCATCTTAGAGATAATCACCATGTTTAGAATGAAACTGTCATATTTAAAAACATGCTATCAATCATATCATATAATAAAATATCAGTAGTTGTAACTACTTTAAATCTGTATTACATTATTATGGGATCTTCTTCAATGCTTTCAGAATATTTACATTTTTAATGATTTTGTTTCTGTATTTTAAAATATATGTTTTATATTAATATATTTTAATGAGAGTATATTTATTGAACAAAAAAATAATTATTTTATCAAAATAAGCAGAAAATAGTACAAACTTTGCTAAAGTGATTGTTTTGAACAAGTATTAACTTAGACATAAAAAAAAACATTAGTTTAGCTAAAGTATTTGTATCAATATTGTGTGCTTGACTTGAATGATTTATTTATTTGCTCCATAAATGTTCAGTACAAACTTGTATTTTTCTGCAATCCTATACTTTGAGCGCAGTGAAAAGCACATTTTTAGCCCATTGTACCCTACTAATATGTAAAATTTAGGGGTAAATAAGATATAAATATGTACATTTTGGCTTTTGTACCTTAGTGCACCACCAAAGTGACAGCATTGTTCTTTTTTCTATAAGTGTGTTCTTGTTAGTATGTTTTTGTTTGTTTGTTATGATGATAAATGTTTTTTCTGTCTGTACTTGTATATTAGCAGCAGGTGTTGTTTACATTTCCATGCTGAGACAGACAGACAGAGATACAGACAGGTTGAGTATCAGAGGTCTGATCTGTGTCTTTGTTAAACCTGAGCGAGTGTGTTTGAGAGTAAGAGCGCACAGGCTCACTCCAATCCATGTGAATTCTTGCAGACTTGTTTTCCAGTTAAAATATAGAAACATTAAACAAAATAAAATGCTTTTTTTGAAAGAATACATAATTTTTGTACCCTGTTGGCATAAGAAAATGTTATTGTTT
The DNA here is from genome assembly GCA_019740295.1 of Labeo calbasu. NCBI lineage: Eukaryota > Metazoa > Chordata > Actinopteri > Cypriniformes > Cyprinidae > Labeo > Labeo calbasu. The sequence goes on along the minus strand of JAHKKF010480338.1, from coordinate 1,324 downwards.
TAAACTTTTTTCCTAGACGTACGCTCAAAACAGGGGAAAAAAATGTTTGCTAATCGGGTAAGAAAGCTGTTTTGTGTAAAGTGAAGCCCGACTGCTTTTCCTCTCTCAGCAGACTATTAGAAAGATTGGTGTGTGTGTATGAGTGTGTGTGTTTGTTTGTGTGTAAGAGGGGTCCTGGCAGTTGGTCATTATTCACGCTCAGCCAGTACTGCAGTGAAAACAGAGCCTTCCGGAACGGCCCACAGTCCTTCCCATGGCAAACTGGACACGGCCATTCTTGTTTGGACCTGTGACAGTTCAGAGAAAGGCCAGAGACGTTTTGGGGTCCTTTGTCTATAAAGCGACAGTGAGATTATTCATTTTCAGGAGTGCCGGTTTTAGAATTTTTTTTTTTGTGTGTTTAATTTTATTTTTCTTTCTTTTTTTGTTAACTTAAAATATAATCTAATAAAAACAGCCATTGTTTTTAACAATTTATTTTAACGATCAATTCTCACTATTAACTAATTGCTTATTAGCATGCATAATAAACATGGCTGTTTATTTGTACTTATAAAGCACGTATTGATGCCTTATTGTGCTGATCATATTTTAGATCCCTTAAACTTACCCCATACCTAAACTTAACAACTACCTCACTAAATATTAATAAGTGGCAAATCAAGAGTTTATTGAGACAAAAAAAACAGGGATGCACTGATGTATTGGCCACCGATATTTATCGGCAGATTTTTGATTAATTTAAAGCCGCCGACATATTGGAAAAAGCCGATGTCAATGGTTTATTTATAGTTTAGTAATATACTATCTTTATAGTTTACATAATAATATTTTAACATCAAGGTACGTCGCGGATATGGAAACATTTGGATTCGTGCAGAATGAGAGAGGTAGCTTTCAGTTTCGCTTTTAAATTAATTTGTTTTGGCTTGACATTTATATTTAGCCTTAATAAGCTTTAGAGGATTTGTTGTGGAGAAAAAGGAACTAAATAGCCTAATTGTGTTTTTTAATGTTTGTTGTTATTTTGCATTATTTACTGGTATTTAGCCTACATTATTTCTTAAAGGGGTCATCGGATGCAAAGTTCACTTTTACATGTTGTTTGAACATTAATGTGTGTTGGCAGTGTATGTACAAATCTACCCTATAATGATAAAAATTCATGCAGTGGTTTTTAATAATCTGTAAAAATAATATCCCCTTTTTCAAATCGAGCCTTTCTAAAATGCCGTCTTACCTCAGACCCGCCTTACGTCAGCTGTCACAGTCCAACCTCCATAGTTTTGATGCGGAAGCAGGGATGTAAATTAGACAAGAATAT